>JARHVA010000245.1:5820000-5975000 GCA_037957365.1 Torreya grandis | reverse complement strand
ATATATCTATTGTTCTAAAATTGATCTACTTAGAATTCATCTCATGTTTTCAATTACCGCAACAACCATCTTATCGATGGTTGGGTTGATGAGGGCCACCAATGGTTGGGCTCATAGGGATAATTGGGTGGGTTTGTCCTGATTAGTTTGTCTATGTTTGACTCTATGCTTTGATGTCTTCGTACATAAGATGGTAATAATTTGATTTTTTGATTGATTTAACTTTGATATGTTTTTTAAGCATGAATATTAGGTTAGATGACTTTTTTTTCTTGATATAGTTGCTATGTTGACATATTGATATCTACTAACTTGTGTTATGTATGAAATTAATTAACCAAATTGGTATTTAACTATGGCATGAGCTAAGTTGATTTTTGGCTAAAGGTGATATAAATCAGGTACATTGTATTGTGTAATTATTACATTAATCCAACATTGATTTAAATTATTTATAATCATATCAAAGATGAATCTAGTTGGGTACACAATCAATCTATATGTATGTATGTATGTTCATTGATATAGTAATTATACAATGATCTAACATTCTTTTATGATTTTAAATACATCCAATTTAATTTAGCTTGATATATACATATTTAAGAATATTCATTGTCTTCTTAATTATGGATGTTAATATAGTTAATCTATAGATAATAACATGGGATCTACGTAGATGTTTTACATTAGTTCCTTAGTTTTTCCAAATATGTTTAATTCATAATGGATAGATTATATGGGAAATCAAGTAGAAGTTATGTTTGTAGCTTACATTATCTAAATGAGCAATTGATTTGGCTTATCACTTTATGGATATAGATACATAGATGCATATAGGCCTTTTAATCATTTTTGAAATACATAAAATTTGATTGTTGGATCATGAGAAAAATAAATCAAATGCTACCTTCTATCATGTATTTTAGACATACTAGTGCATGCAAGGTATCTATTCTTCATATCTTTATAAGATATTATTTATTAAGCTATGTATGTCAAAATTCTGAAATCTAAAACTAATAAGTTAGTTTTTGCATTATTAATAAGGAAATAATAGTTTCATAAATCTTATCATGTTTTTCATAGATCATTCATTTGGATAAGTAAAGGAACTTAAAGGAACCCATAATAAAATCGCATAGGATAAACACATTATTATGCCATTTAATGAGACTTAGTTGATTAACTAACATTTGTTCACTTGTTGTTTTCTTTCATGACAAACTTTATGTGTCTTACTTTCCTTCTGATAGTTGAACTATTCTTACCTCACTACCTTGGCTACCCAATCGAGAAGTTTCTAAAAGTTCCTTAAGTGGAACCTTTTATTTTGGATTCACTCATCTTAAACTTGGATGAAATTTTTTACTTGATAATGTTGGATTCCATGCTCAAATATTACTGTTAAACACTTGTTTCTTTCTTTTAGTTGGATTATAGATGTATTTTTTAACACAGTGATATATTTATATAGTCATTATTATGTGATTATGGAATGTTGTATTAAAGAAGTAAATTATTTTTAAATGGATACTTGATTGAACTTCACTATTAATGATTGCATAAGTTACTCCTTTTTAACAAGTATTTAGTTTAGATTTATTTTCTTGAATTCCTTAAACTCTTTTAATATCACATTGGATATGTCAATCTAAATGGTTGTATGTTTTCATACTTATAGAATTACAATGTTGAATAATAACAATTGATATAAACATCTATGATTTGTAAATAAGTGGTGTATGAATCATTTAAATAGTGCGATGACCTTAAAGGCTATATGTCATTATGACTTGACTGGTAGTACTAAATAACCTTGTATTTAAATATGTTTCCTCTTATGCCTTAGCATATTTTGTTGTGTGAATAAATCAAATATGCAACTGTTGAATTATTTCTGATTGTTGATTTTAATTTCTTGTTTATATTAAGAAGCATATATTTTAATATAAACTTAAGATTAACCTAAATTATAACTTAGGGAAACAAATTTATCCTTCCTAATAAAACCAAATCCCTTAACATAACCATCCTTGAGCTGGATTGAAACCCACTAAGGAGAGTGAGCTATTTACCTAAGGTTAAGGACCTAAAAATGGTCATATGAGGAAGTACGAGTACCATGTATGGTGTTCGAGTATTATTTGTGTATGATTACACTGATATACCCTAAACCCAATAATCCTTATAAATAAAATTAACACACTTCCCGTTAACACCTTTGATATGTATTTACCTCTAGCTAATTACCTCAATTCACCTCTTTTGGTTCTAGTTGCGCATACATGAGTGTGATAAATTATTTTAATTGACTTAGCAAGAATTAATAAGTGGGAATAACATGTGTCCAAAACATACTATAATATACAATTCCAAGAAACAATTTTGGGTTATTTCATCTAGTATCAGAGTAGTTTTCTTCTCTATAGAACTCTAGGAATGAATATATTCCTTTAATAATTAAAATCTTCTAAGATACCACTTTTTATTTCTCATGATGGTTACAACATGATAAAGTGGAGGCAACATCCACAAAAATCCTTTGAATGTCAACCCAGTTAGGGGTAGAGGTAGAAGATGAGGAAGGGGTCATCGAGGTTACATCCTCAATCACAACCAAGAAGACTTTCCCATGAATAATGTTGAAAATAATACCAAGTTACCTAATTTTGAAGTAGTCAGTGGGATTCTAACTTATAAGCACAAGGAAATTCTCAATGGATTCTTGACATCCCTTAACACCTTGAAAGGAAATATTGATAACCAAGAACTGTTAGCTATCCAAATAGCACCCTAGTAGGGTCAGATTTATTTAAGTCTAACCCATTCATAGATTAAAATGGGAATGGTATAAGGCTATGGGATGCTTATAACTAGACCTGACCTCTAGGATTTTTTATGATTCTAGCTCCTTAGATTTTATAATTTGAACCTTTCCTTTTAAAACCTTAAAATTGGTTAGGGTGAAAAGAGTTAAGATGTTTTCATAAAGTAAAACTTATTATAATATGTGGTTATGCACCAAGAATTTATCAAATCTACTCTTGAATGTAGACTCTTTAACACAATAATAAACTATGACAGAAGCTAATGAAATGCTTACTATAGTTTATGTGCAATAGTATTCTATATAGAAGTCAATTTAATACACTCAAACTATGGAGCAATGGAAATAAGGTCTAGTTAAAAACACTCAAATTTAATTATCCACTATATCTTTGAGAGATCAATGTTAAGACACACTAAATGACCTATAAAAAAAAATTATAACACTTAGGTTGAGTTTAGACATGTAACAAGAAGATGACATTCACATTTTCATATTGAACAAACATAAAACACTAAATAAAAATTAGCAAATGACTAAAAAATACTCTATTTACTACTCCAAGAGGTGTTGAATACAATTTTGGTAGAGTCTAGTCATACCAACTTGAGGGATACAAAACAATAGATCAAAGTCTATACTTATAGTAGAAGGGAATCAAAAAAGATGGATTTTTTAGTGCCCAAAGAGGGAATAAAACTATTTCAAAACCATTTGAAAATTTATTACAACTACCTCAATTAATCAAGCTAACTTGAACCCTTCCTCATTGATCTAGGTCACCCCAGTCCATTGCATCATTAAAATATCTCCTTTATGATGCTCCATGGGGACTACAATGGTGGGATTAAGTCATTTTTTTAATATTGATGTGAAACTAATCATGAGTGGTTTGTTGATGCATGCAAAAGTGGGAAGGAGTGTCATTTTCATGTAACTATATTTGACAACTATTTTTGAAGTCTACGTGTCTACCTCTACATGTTCTCAATGGCATCATCTAATCCTAAAATATCTGATAATAGATTAATTTAGATCACACTCAAGCTCAGCTCCATTCTCTTTTTTTGGTCAAAAGAGGCTCTTAGTTTTTACTTTGGATGTCAAAAATTATCCCAGACTAATTAGATTATTCCATCCTATCTTTTTTCTCATTGGTTTTGTAGATCTTAGCTATCATATCCTAGACTTGTTGACCTAGTTTGTTTCTTCGAACCTTTTATGTATGATAACCTATGAGTCATTGATCTTATACCAGCTGACCACATCCTTGACACTTTTCTTGCACATATTTACTCTTGACATTTTCTAACCCTTTGACCTCAGCTTGATGTTAGATCTAAATATATGATTCCATGCAAATTGTTAGATCAAATGGGACCCACTATTTGAAATCCAATGGATAGATCATGGTCCTAAAATTGACATATTTACTCATGTATAATGACATTCACATAACCATAATTAATGCTCACATGAACATCAAAATTAATATCAATTGGATTTCCTTTGCTCTATCTAAAACTTGACATCTATGTGAACTTCTTAGCCTTTTGACCAACTTTGAAGGCTTAGATCTTGAAGTCCAAGAATCATTGAGGTACCAAATTTTTAGGAGATTTTTTTGAATTAAAAAGTAATTAACCCATTTGATCTAATGGTCCTGAGATATTTCTAGGTGAAAATATTAAATTCCTAATTTGAATAGTCTATCTGATCTTACATGATCTTCTACTGGTGGTCAAGCTCATTTGACTAAGTATGAAAAATTTAGTGAAATCTAACTAAGGAGCCAACATTGCAAATGCATAAATCCATTTATGATTTGGTAGAGAACTTGAGACTTAGCACATACATTTTTGGTACAAATTTTAATTATTTTGATAGATTGTGTTGGTTGAACCAACTTATTGGCAAGGTTTGGGACAGGTTGGGTTGGTAATTAAGTTGGCCTAGCATTTTTTTGGGTATTTCACATTAAGGCATATTATTGTGGTTATTATATTTTCTAAGAAAAACCTTGATTACCTCTCCATAGCTATTGTCATGGGTCAGAGAGAAAAAAACATTGTTGGTTTTCGAATTGTCTAGGTTGAGGTTGTTGCCAATTCTATTGTATCCATTGATTTTGAGGTAATTGCCAATTTATTTTAGGCTAGTTTTGAGTGGGTACATTTGTCCAAGGACCAAATTGAGAATTTGAAAACATAAAGTTTGATGGCATACCTGAATTTGATGACCTTTATGGCCATAGCATCCTCTGAGCCACGTAAAACACTTGATTCTCATCTCCTCCTATGGCATGTACTTCTAATATTTTTGGATTCTCTTCAATTATGTTGTCTACCCACACTTTCATCAAATGGCATATGCAATCTGCATTTTTTCTACATTTAGGGTAATAAGTGGCCGAGGCTTTTTTAGTTTCTTCTTATTTCCTCTATGTATGCAATGTGTCAAGCTGAGTGGCGAGGTGGCTGATGATGTCCTGATTCATATCTTACAATAGCTTGCTAACTTCACCTTTATCAGTCTGGCTATAGATGGTACAAGAAGGGTTCTACCTTTGCTCTTATTCATGGTTGATCTGGAGTAGTTGGTACATAGAATCATCAATTCATTGAAAGATATTGTGGAAACATTCCCACTAGACATTAACTCTAGTGCCTCCAGACAATCATCTGTAATTCATTTTAGGAATATCATCTTGATGGATTCTTGCTCCATTATAGTCTACTTGGATTTTTATAGACTAAACATAAATCTCTCCACATATTCTTTTAGTGATTCATCATCATCTTGTGACATTTGAAAAATGCCATCTCTCTTGTAGTTTCTACTTTTATAGTAGTCTTGATATTTAGATAGAAATTTGTCCTTCATCTCTTCCCAGGTAGTAATGGCATCCTTCCCAAGTCCCATGAACCATATAAGTGTCTCATCTTTGAGTGTCATTGGAAACAGTTTGAGTTTTTAAGCATCCTAATTATAATTGTAGTTACGGCATAAGATGTCAAATTCAAAAAGAAACATGTTTGGATCCTTAGATGTTTTTATCTTAACAGTAGGGAGGGTAGAGTGAGGAATATTCTTCATGGGTGCATTTTTGTCAGGGGTTAGGATGGGAAATTCAAAGGTAGCAAACTCAGTGACATTGTTTTCTTCTTGATGATCCCCCATGAATATTCTTTCTGTTGGTAACCTAGAAGCTTGTGCTACCAACCCAACTAAGAATTCCTCCTTTTCTATTTCTCCTATTGATAATTGTGGTGATCTTCAAGAATTTCTTGGCCTTCTTTAGTTATTGTAGGATGTAATTCTATTCTTACAGCAACAATTGATGCTTTAGGTAGAAATCTTCCTAGATGATCCCTTTCTCTATGTATGTACATCAACCACTCTTTTTTTTTAACTTTTTGCCCACCTTGTCTGCACAGGGTTAGTATAATGGGGGTTTTTTAATTTCTTTTTATTCTACTCAAAAAAATGAAATTTAAACTATTAAAAAAAACATGAATCTTTAATCTATAAAAGCAATAATCTTATAAAAACTATGAAAGTAGTAAACATCTAGAAACAATTGCGAACAAGATTGCAGATTAAGAGTGTGTGACACCCTTCCTTGGTAATGGTGCCAAAAATGATGAGTAGTAAATACTCAATCAGATAGACTTATCTTACCTCTTAAGGACAAGGAGAGTTACCATAGACCAGTATCCTCTACTTCATTTAATTTGTCAACCCAAAGATGTAAACTTGACAAGATGGTGGCACTGTATGTGTACACCCAACCTTCTAATTTGACCTTATACAAATCATGTTCTTAGATGATAAAATCCATGTTGAGTTAAATTGCATAAATCAGTCATTCACAAAGAAATCAATAACATACTAATTATAGTTGTGAAATCTTCCTAAAGTAAATAATAAATCAATCTGAAATGACATAATAGAAATGAATACTCAAATGCATAAATGAAATAAATAGAATACTAACTAAATTAACAGGTTAGGTTGTCATGACAAAGCTTCAAAAGGGGACCCTTCCTACATCCAACTTGTGATTCAACCTTTCCTTTCAACAGGCTATATTGAACTTAGAAAGACTTGTTCATATTAAACAAATGTAGCAATTGTTGTTACATAAGATTATATAAATAATTTCTCACAATACAATAGATCTATTTTATCTTAATTCACTCTATATTATATTATATTATATCAACCCTGCTATCCTATATATACAATAGGGGATATTGTCTTACTGAAAAATAAAATAGGTTACAAAGTAAAAATTGTAGTTACAGGAATCTATCCTTTTGCTTGAACCGCTTGTCACATGAAATCCTGAAACAACTACAGGACAAGTCTGATTGTTTTGGCCTTCTCCCAACTTCATTTGATTTGTTGCAATGCTATTATAACTTTTTGTAGGTTGGTTAGGTCAATGGTTCAAATTCTATTTTCTATGGCTTTGGCTACATGGTGGCTGCAGGATATTTTCGTGACAGTTATCTGCTAATACAGGATGGTCTGTGAATGTTTCCATGAATGCACCTACTTCTTCAAACATCCTTAAAACATATCATTAGAAAAACACCATATACCAAAAGATAAAATATCATATCCTTAATTTGTATTACAAAAGTCTTAACTATTCAAAGATACATGAACTAAAATGTTGTGGTAAATTATAGTTGTATATGGAAAAAGTCTTGCAAGAAAATTAAAAATATAAAGGACAACTGGGAAATTATGGCTAGAAAAGATGCGAAAACATAAAAAAACTAAGTCTCATCACTCAACATCAAATTCACTCAAGAGCATGACCCATTTAGCCATACATCATGTGAGATATCCTTTGGACAATAAAAATTTGAGATGATCCACCTTAGTGATGACAATTATTTTATTGTTCAGCATATAATGTCATAACTTTTAGGAAGCAAACACCATAGCTAAGCACACATTTTCAATAGGCATATAATTCTGTTCATAGGCCACCAGTGTGTAGCTTAAATAATATACTACATGTTATTTACCTTGATCATCATGTTGGGTCAGAAGTGCCCCCAATGTATGCCTAGTTTCTAAAATGTAAAGAAGCAGTGGTTGTCTAGGTGTTGGCGGTTTCAAAACTAGCAGGTTGGAAAAATATGTTTTGAGCTTCAAAAATGCTAATTTTCAGTCTTCATCTCATTGAAATGTGACCCATTATTCAAAAAATGTGTAAATGGGTGGCACTTATCTTCCAACTGAGAAATAAACCTACGTATAGACTGAATCTTTCCTTGCAGGCTGTGAAGTTGTTTAAGATTTGAAGGTGGAGGCATTTCAACAATAGTCTTGACCTTAGTAGGGTTAACTTTGATCCCTCTTTATGATATAATGAACCCTAGAAATTTCCATGAAGTGATGCCAAAGACACACTTCTTAAGATTCAAATAGACTTTATATTCATGAAGCCTCTCAAAGATTCTTCATAGAATGTCAAGATGTCCAACACGTGTTTTTGATTTTACTAGAATGTCATCAACATAGTCTTCAATAATGTTTTAAATCATGTTATCAAAGATAATAATCATGACACATTGATATGTGGCTCCAACATTCTTCAAGCCAAATGGCATGACTTGATAATAGAATGTTCACTATGGAGTGGTGAATGTAGTATTGTGTTGATCTTATTGGGCTATATTGATTTGATTATATCTATAAATCTATCCATGAGTAATAATATCTTATACCCCATAGTAGAATTGATGATCATGTTGATGTTGGGTAGAGGAAAATCATATTTAGGGCATGCTTTGTTGATATCTCTGAAATCAGGACAAATACATATACCATGTGGATTTTTATTAAATATAACTATGTTTGATATCCATTTAGAATAGTCTAGTGGTCTAATGAATCCTGCTCCTAATAATTTCTCCAATTTAGATTTTACTAAAATAGTAATCTATAGATGCATCTTCCTCAATTTTTGTTAACTAGTTTGGCATCTAGATGAACAATAAGTTCATGCACTACCAAGTGAGGGTCTAAGTCTGGCATGTCTGAGTATTCCCATGTAAAAATGTCGATAAAATATTTTAATATGGATATAATATGTTCATGTCCTACTTTGGTAAGGGAAGTTTCAAAATAAACAATTTTGGGATCATCATATGTTCCCAAGTTCACTTCAACTATGTTCTCTATGAGAAGTGTAAAACCGTCTTCAAGAATAGTAGGTAAGGTGTGATCAAGATCATCTTATTCTACTAAAATTTCTTGTCATTCATCCCAAAGCTCTAGATAATGTGATTAATCTGAAACTACTATCTCAGGTAATGGCCAAGTAGTAAAAATGTTTGGAAACTCAAGAGTGAGACACTCAAAAATTTGTTATTGTTTTGAAGAGATGCTTATATTGGATATAGAGCTAGGACTTGATATACCTTGTGCATCTTGAGGGGATGAGCAAAATTTCCCATCCAAGAGTACCTAAAATAGGTTTTCACTTAAGGACTTATCTTTTTCTTTACTTTTTCCTTGATCAATGAGCACCTCAAAGAGGTTTTCACTCGAAGATCTTGATGCTTTATCTTTGTTATGACCAAGAAATTGTTCTTGCTCTATAAAGTAGGTAGAAGGATCCAATGAAAAATCAAATCCTTTTTTGTGATATTGAATGGGTAATCCATTTAGAAGGCCCATATACTGTACAATTGATTCTTCATTCTAAAACTCATCAAGGCATATGACTAAATTTTATTGGTCCCAATTAATGAGTTTAGGATGACAAAGGCATAGGGAACAATGAGGTGTTAAGGTCATAATGGCATTTTGATCAAATAAATTTGAGTCAATAATCTCATTAAAAAGGCTATAATGAGATGTTATGTCGTTATCAAGAGTCTTATCACTAGTAGATTCAGAAGGATCACTATCGAAATTCATAAGGTCACCCCTAATAGGTATAAATTTGAGACCATGATTCAAATTAGGTACTTCAACTGATAAAGGTTTCAAGATTCCTTATGCTCATGGGCCAAGGCCTCTTCCTTTATAATCAAAATTATCCATAATCTAATTAGGGATAGGATATTTTGGATTCTAAAAGAAATCAGTAATGTCATCAAATATAGCCAGTCTCCTTTAGTGAAAGCCTCTTGATCCTATTTTGGCAAAGTAGTAGGTAAAAATACCATAGGTGGTTTTTGTTGTTCCTTCTTTTGTTGCCAGATCAAGTTGGGTTTATTAGGGTTATTGGAAGATTTGGGTTTACAAAATGTTTTAGGAGACTTCAAAAACTTAGCAACATTGAAGGCCTTTTTAAGACGATACATGGAAATGCCCGTGTCTTCTATAATAACCTATTTTACAAGATTTATTGGAAATGGATTAGTCAAAGTAGATGAAAGTCACTTGGGTTGATACAATTGGATGTAAGTTGATGTGAAACTATTACCTTATTCTTATTTGCAATGAATTTAGAACTAAGATAATATTTATAATTGCAGAACTCAGCCTCTAGATGTTTGTAGTACAAAAAAAGTTGTTAATCAATGAGAATAGTGACCTCGATCCCATCATGGGGAAACTTAAGGTACTAATGTAAGGTAGATGGAATGGCATATACTTCATAGATCCAAAGATGACCAAGAAGTATGTTATAAGGAATCTCAATGTCTATAATATGTAAAAATGTGTGGTAGGAAACATACCCAGTAATGATCAACAAATAAATGGTACCATAAGACTCCCTCTCGACATTGTCATAAGCCTTTATGGTGATCATCTCTAACTAAATGTCCTTCATAGTGTATCCCAATATCTATATCAGTTTGAGGGACATTATGTTTAGCACCAAACCATTGTCTATAAGAACCCATTTGATCTTATGGTTTTCAATGATGACCTCAATATACAATGAGTTATTATGGTAGGGACCAAGTGTGGACATGTCTTTTTGATCAATCATGACTTGGAAAAATGAAGAAAAATATCCAACAAGGTTTTGTAAATGTTCAAGATTAATATCGTTGGGAATAGTGGATTGTTACAAAAGGTTGTTTAAAATAATTCTATGGACATTAGACATACGTAAGAGATCTAAAATAGAAATATGTGTAGGGGTTTTACTTGATTGGTTTGATAGACTATAAGGATTTTTAATTGTAGTATGAGATGACTTGGCTTTGGATGGTACATTACTCAGCTTTGGATTCAAAGTCACAATGTTCATGTTGGGTTCAATGTTGGAAGAAGAAGGCAAAGGGCCTTGAAGAGTAAATCGTGAGCATTTAGTTGTAATTACACAACCTAGAGGTGGAAAGGAGTTATTATAATTAGAATATAAAGGCAAAGGACCTTGGATGGTGACTCACGAATGTCTAGTTACATTGGATCAATTTCAAGTCAATGAGGAACCATTATAATTAGAGGAAGGGTGAGGTCTAGAAATAGTAACCCATGTAAACGAATTTCCAATAGAATTATATGAACTCAATGTGGTGTTGCTAGAGGGAAAGGGTGTTGACCCTATAATAATAGGTCCCATACTTTGAGGAGTATGAGACTGTTCATGGGATTTGACATTAACAGTGGTAATGTGGGTTATAAAAATACATATCACGGTATTATTATAGTCGTAAGGCATGTTTTTGTAACCCAAGTTGTTAGCATGAGTATTATGATCCTAATTATGATCATGTTGATTATGATTTTAACTTTGATGTTGGTTTTGATTCTATCACTAATTATATCCTTGGTTTTTATTGTTCTTTGGTGGTTGTTGATAATGTCAAGTAAATAGATCTTTATAGATTCACATGTCTTGATTAGTGTCATGTGGAGCCATTTTAATCTCAACTTCACCACTCTCAATCAAATATTCAATAAGGTATCATAATTACATGCAATGGTAAGCACCATGACCAACAACATGATGGAAGTTGTACCATTCATTTTCCTTATACCAATTTGGCTTTGGTTGATCTATAGGAAATGGCCTTAGTACCGACCATATAATCAAGTTAGTTGCTATGAGATTTTGGAATACTATCTCAATAGGCTCTCCCAATTTTCTAAAGACTTTAAATTGATTGTGGAATGTCCTCTATGGAGGAACTCTTTAAAAATTGGTTGGTGGATTAGGGGAGCTAATTGTATAATCGGACCCCATGGAGCTTGCACCATTTGTACATGTCTTGATTTAGTCACACCATTTCCCATCATGTTCTTGTTCTTATTGAAACCCATAGGTTTTTATTTCAGAACCATTTGAACTGATGATTGGGTTTAATTTAAAGTTTGACCCTGCATAAAAATCTTGACAAGGACTTTGGCAATAAGTACCTTCTCAATATGCACCCCTTTGTCTATGATTTATTCAAATGTGTTAGTGAAAGCAAGTCATAGATTGTGTACCACTTTGAGGTGTAAGTTCTGTGTAAAAATGTCCATCAACTATTTCTCAAGAAAATTATGTTGAAAGTGACCAGCTAATGCTCTCCATCATTATAAATGTGTTGCAAATATTTCTCCATCACGTTGTTTGGCTTTGCACAAGTCAATAATGGTTAATTCATGTTCAATGTTGTACAAGAAATGGTTGACAAACTTTATAGATAAATCATTCCAATCTGCAACTAATCCCTTGGGTAACTTAAGTATATCCAATCTAGAGTTTGTCTAGTTAAACTTTGCAGAAAAAAATAAAGCAAATAAACGCTATTGTAAGCAACCTCTTGGCATAACACAAAGAATGCATGAAGGTCACCCTTTCCTTTGTATGTTTCAAATATAGGTACCTCAAAATGAGATCGAAAGGGGACTTGGAGAATAATTAAATCAAATGGATATGGACATATCTCATCAAATTTATATTTCTTGATTATGTTTCCTGTCTCCAATCATGACACAATCTCCTTAATAGAATTCCACTATTACATGTTTGGTGCATTCATGGGTGGAATATAATTCTAATGGGGTGGTATATACCCCTATTATTGTGTGGATTTTTTAAGGATATACACCCTATGATTTGTGACTTTATTATGGTTCACTCCTTGAGTCGAGTAAGTGAGACATTGATTCCTGGGTTGATAAACATTCCTCAAATTTGGTTGTCTTGAATTAAATGTGTTATGTTGATTTTGGGGAGTTCTTGGTCTATTCACCAAAGTATATGTTGGTTGAGATAAACTAGCCAAATTATTTTGTACAATTTCTTCAATGCATACTAAATGTTTTGGTCTTATTCTAAAAAGGAACAAGAGGTTCTTGATGACTAAAAAATGTATGCTTTGTATCTAGTAAAGCATGTTGCAAAACCTCTTGAGATTTAGGTTGTTTGATTGAGACATCTTGATCTATAATTGTTATGTTGTCAACTAGAGTTTAAGTTGGTTCAACCATATGCCCTTATTCCTTAAAAGCATCATTGTGGATTGAAGTAGCAACTAAAGATTATGTCAAGACTGCAATAAGTTGGTCTACATATCATTGATTTATCTTTTTATTCTTGGTGACAAGATATTGATCATTAGGATTTAACTCTATAAGTATTTACTTTCCTTTAATAGAATAAGGTATGTTTGTTTTTGCAATGTTCTTGAAGGATTGTTCTCACTGTTGCTCTCCTTCTCTAACTATTAGCCAATTTTTGGCCCACATATGAAGATTTTGCATGGTTTGGTGAATCAGTGGATCAAAGGCTTAGAAAATGGGTATAGCAATGCAAATGGAGAGACCATATAGTTTTTTGTGTTACAAGCATTCAATAACATGGACCAAGCTACACAAGCTTTAGAAAACCATCAACACCTTGAAAGAATGATCAAAGAATGAATTATACAAGTTTAAGGGTCAGACCGTCACCACAATGTCATAGAGAAATGAATGGACCAACCAAATTGTGCATTTAATAAATGAACCTCAGAAATCCATATGAGCTAAAGGAATAAGTTCCATGGATTTCTTCATGCCAAGATCATATCTTACAATTTTCATGTTTATATGAGCTTTCTAACTCAAGTTATGAGCATTCAAAGTTAAACCTATAGAATGGGATGTTCACTCAAATGTTAAAATAAAGATCGATCAATTAACCATTTAAGTCTAAAAAGCAATGGTCATGTAAATGTCATTGATGTTCATGTGGATATCAAGCTTAAGACATAACAATAAATCCATTGAAGCCTAAATTTGAGGGTTGTACGGATGTCAAATATGATCATGTAGACATCAAATAATAGGAGTACGAACATCAAATTTGATCTTGTGAATTAGCCATTGGAATTCAAATAGTGGGTCCTAGTAGATCTAACGGTCTGTATTACATCTATATCTTGATTTGATGTATAAGATGAGTTAAAAGGTCAAAGAGCTTAAAAGGCCACCACATAGCATAAGCACAGAAGCTGACAGACTAATAGTAGGATCCTAAAACCAATGCATGATTGACATGTAGTACCAGCTTAGATAGAGTTGATAAGTCAAGGGCAAGATCGATGGCTCTCACTCGATCGTACTGATCAAGATTAATGATACATGGATGAGTCAAAGTGTTAACAATCTAAGTCATAGTCAATAACTAATAAGTAAAGGGCAAGCCCAATTTTAATGAAAGTTGATAGGGAATTCTTAGACTTAAGTAAGGTAAAGATGAAGGAACCTAGCTCAAGCTGGATCTGGGCTGAACCAGATGGACATTGTTAGATCTAACATCACCATTAAGGCTCCACAAGGAAAAAATAGATTTTTTAGACCTAATATAGATAAAGGGTTGATAGTTTGAATGACAAAATGAGACAAAACATTACCAAAAAAGATCCATAGAGGTAAAATAGGTATTTTATGGCCTAATATAGAGATAAAAAATAGACTAGTTATTCTAAAACAAGTTCAAGTAGTTTGTAGGTTTTCATGGATATTGTGATTATACAAAGACCAATAATTAGATTGGTTTTCATCTATAATGGACCCATGTTCGATATTGGAGCAAATACAGATGTAAACATGATTAAGGAGAGGTGTCTTGCCTGTCACATGGTCATACATTTTTGATAAGTAGGGATCGATGGCTACCCAAAGCACGTATGACATATTTTTTTCAGTTCTAAGACATGATCCTCATTAGCAGATTAGATGGATAATGACATGAAGTTCTAAGAAGATGACATGGTATTGGATAAGGATAATGGGCATTCAATTCTTTTATAGAATTTGTTCCTTATTGATAAGGTCATGAATCAGCATCCTCGAACTTGTGTTAATACATCACAATTCCCTCTCTCTCTTCCTTTTTCTATACATGTTCCATTTTCTTCCACATTTTGGCTCTCGCTAACTCTTTAAAAGTTTTAGAAAGAAATCTCTATCAATTTTTAGAGAAATAGACTCTTATGCTTTGACTTGCTTAGGTTATGCAAAAATTTGTGGTATAATACCTTTTGATGCAATAAAGATTGAATCCCATAATTTTGTGAGCTAGATTGAAGTGTGTTTTATGAATTCATGTAATGTAGTTAAGTGAATGTGTGTTCCTTGTCTATGTCTAAGTTTTTCTCACCTTCATAAAGAGCTTGGTAGTTCTCATAGATCATTATAAGTGTAATTTACAGTATGTTATTTAGCTTGAAAGTGAATATTTTCCCTCTCATGCTAGTTTGATAATTGATTCATGCCTTATTATGAAATACTCATGTGGGACTAATCTTCTTTGGTCCTAAATGTGTCTCATAGTGTGTCTTTTTCAAAGTATAAGTGTTCTAATTACTGGTGCATCACCCCATTTTACATGATTTTATATATTATTGATTATCTCTCCCCTTTTCGAAGCAAGTGTTAGATTAAGTCTAGTTTAGGTGATAGATCCAAAAGGAAGTCAGCATTTTCTAGAGGTCTAATCCATTATTAGGATACCCACATCCTAGGATTAGTCCCATGTTGGACATGATTTGAGTAGGAAGATCTGAATAATCCCCTTACTTGGCTAGGGTGCAAATCTAGTACACCAACAATTTTGGCACACTCGATGGGACACATTGGAACTGGTCTTAATGAAATTGTAGTTGCAACAGTGTTCTTCATAAATAATTTGGTGATCCTAAGCTCAAGCAATTGTTTCTAAAACTCCAAGTAGTTTACAAGTAAGTCTTTTTATTGTATTATTCTAATGTTATTTTTATGGTTGTGTATGAGGAAAATTCCTATGCAATACCTCCATACCAACCCTCTCATGGATCAAATGAACCTTGTTATGATCCATATGATCCTTTTTATGAGCCTAACTTGCCTTACCAGGAGTTTTATCAAAGCTATGATAAACCTTATCAAGTTTCCCATGATCCTTATTATCAAGTACATGAATCTTACCTTCCTTATGAACCATATCAATCTCATGACCAGATTTCACCTTTCCCACATGGATATGATGTTGCACATGAGCAATATTATCTCCAAGAAAGGATTGATGAGATAGAGCTCAAAATTCTAACATATGCAAGAAAATTTTGTTCAAACTCTTAGTATGAGGAAGTGAATGGTCTATTTCTAAATGTGTCAAATGATCTAGAGGAAAGGCATGGATTTTGTACCTTTGTATTAGAGAAGATAAAGGCTTTAGAGAGGCATCAAATCGAGTTTGATCATTTGTCTCAAGAATCCTCTTATATTCCTTACCAATCTTTTTGTGTTCCTTATTCTCATGAAATTCTTAACCATGCCCAATATGAGCCAATGGAGTTTCTTAGTTGGAGTCAAGAGCCTATTCAAGAAACTACCCATATGCATATGCAAGATACTGAATCTTCTTGTAGTTCCAATTCTTCCTTACTTATACCTCAAGTTCAAGATGTCCATGAAGATAAGGAGATTTCATATTTTGATGAAGTGATGGCCAAGTAGAAGGAGCAAAATTTAGAAGTCTTCAAAATTTTCTCTTTCCCTCTTCTTTAAGATTCCCTAGATGATTCCATTACTCCCAAGATCCCAAAATCTGACCATGATCAACATTCTATACTTCATATTCCTTCTCAAACAAATTAATTTAACCACCCTCCCAACATCTCCCTTCTTCATGAGGAGCCTATTCTATGGGAGATGGAGAAAGAGATCCTCATTGATCTTGAAGAAGTTATCTTAGATATAAAGGAGAAGGTTGGTCTTATTATGGAATAATTTCATGATAAATTGATAAAAGTTGAAGTCATAAATGAGTTTGAGATATCTCTACTTGAGCAAGATGAAGGTACCATTCAAGCTAATCATATGCAAGTTGATCAAAATAAGGAAAAAAAAGATGATTGGTAGCTATAATTTGAATCTCTTCAAGAGATTGAAGAGCTTTATATAGATATGTTTCCCATTAAAGAGCATGTTTATGAAAATTTTGATCAAGAGTCACTCATTCAAAATCATGATGCAGATTGGGTTGATTATTCAAAGCTTCTTGAATAGCTTGATGAACTTACAATAGGTAGAAAGAAAGATAAGATCACTCAAGGGCAATGCATAGATGAGGTATCACTTGATAAGGTTATAGTTGACAAGTAGTATGAAAAGGATCTTGAAATGCAAGATGAGTTCATTTTTATTGGTGATTGGTTTGCTATTGATGATTCATTTGAGTAAATGTTGAGAGAATTGGTAGGAAAGAAGAGTCACTTATCAAAGGTTATGTTCAATAAACACCTTGATTTGTAACTTGTATCATCTCTTAGAATGAGTGAGTTCAAAATTTCCATTTTGATCTAGGTGGATCATATTTTGTCTTGGTTAGTTATACTAGTTTGTTATATTTTGTCCTAAATAAGTGCCTTGTTTGCATAGTTATTCAATAAATTAGTTGCCTTTGCTTTATTACGTTAGTTTCCCTTTCAAGTTTTTTTTTCCCTATATGTTGGAATTCTTTGTTTTACAAGTCAAGAGGATGTCTTGTAGTCATGTGAATAGTACATGTATCATGTAAATGATCCAAGAGTCATGTATCTAGTCTGAGTTCTCAAACATAGTGGGCATGCTACCCAGCCAAGTCGTTAAAGATGTTGGCCAATTTTTGGCCCACATATGAAGCTTTTGCATGGTTTGGTGAAGTAGTAGATCAAAGGCTTAGAAAATGGGTCTAGCAATGCAAATAGAGAGACCATGAAGGTTCCCATGTGTTTTAAGCATTCAAAAGCATGGACTAGGTTATACAAGCTTTAGAAAACCATCAACACCTTGAAAGAATGATCAAAGAATGAAGTGCAAGTTTAAAGAGCAGACCATCACCAAAATGTCATGGAAAAATGAATGGACTAGCTAAATTTTGCATTTAATAAATGCACCTCAGAAAGCCACATGAGCTAAAGGAATATAACACCATGAAGTTTCATGCTAGGATCATATCCTACAAATTTCATGTTTGAGTGAGCTTTTTAACTCAAGTTATGAGTGTTCAAAGTTGAACCTATAGAATGGGACGTTTGTGTAAACATTAAAATAAAGATCAGGAAATTAACTATTTGAGCTTAAAAAGTGACAGTCATGCAAGCATCATTAATGGTTACATGAACATATTTGATGGCCACACGGATGTCAAACTTAAGACATAGCAAGAAATCCATTAGAGCCTAAATTTGATGGTCATGTAGATGTCAAATATAGTTACTTGGATATCTAATGATAGGAGTGTGGATGTCAAATTTGATCTCATGAAGTAGCCATTCGATTTCAAACAATGGGTCCCAATAGATCTAATGGTTTACATTGCATCATACATATTGATTTGATGTTATGAGATGAGTTAAGAGGTCAAGGAGATCAAAAGGCTATAAAATGGCACAAGTGCAGGAGTTGACAAACTAACAGCAAGATCCTAAAACCAATGCATGATTAACACATGGCAACAGCTTAGACAGAGTTGACAAGTCAAGGGCAGGATTGATGGCTCTCACTCGATCATATTGATCAATAATAATGATGCATGAATGAATTAAAATGTCAATAGTCTGAGTCATGGTCAACAACCAATAAGTAAAGGGTAAGCTTGAGACATTTTGATGATATTCAATGGGGCATTCTTAGACCTGGGTAAGGTAAAGATGAAGGAACTTGACTCGATCTCGGTCCAAGCTAAACCAGATAGACATTGTAATATCTAACATCACCATTAAGGATTCATAGGGATAAAATAGGTTTTTCAAACCTATTATAGATAAAGGGTCGATAGTTTTAATGACAAAATAGGACCAAACATTACCATCAGAGCTCCATAGAGGTAAAATAGGTCTTTTATGGACTAATAAGAGATAGAAAATAGACTAGTGATTGTAAAAAAAGTTCAAGTAGTTTGCACGCTTTTATGGATATTGTGATTGTAAAAAAACCAATAATTAGATTGGTTTTCATCTATACTAGACCCATGTTCAATATTAGAGTAAATTCATATGTAAACATGATCAAGGAGAGGTGTCTCACCTATCACATGGTCATACATTTTTGATAAGGAGGTACCAATGGGCACCCAAAGCACATGTGGCATATTTCTATCATTTTTAAGACATGGTCCTCATCAATAGATCGGATGGATAATGACATGGAGTTTCAAGAAGAGGACCTAGCATTGGATAAGGACAATGGGCATTCAATTCTTTTATAGAATGTGTTCCTTATAGATAAGGTCACGATCAACATCCTTGAACTTATGATAATACATCGCATTTCCCTCTCTCTCTTATTTTTTCTATATATGTTCCATTTTCATCCGCATTTTAGCTCTCACTAACTCTCTAAAAGTTCTAGAAAGAAATCTCTAGCAATTTTTAGAGAAATAGACTCTTATGCTTTGCCTTGTTTAGGTTATGCCAAAATTTGTGCTATAATACCTTTTGATGCAATAAAGACTAAATCCCATAATTTTTCAAGCTAGATTGAAGTGTGTTCTATAAATTCATGTATTGTAGTTAAGTGAATGTATGTTCTTTGTCTATGTCTGAGTTTTTCTCACCTTCATAAAGAGCTTAGTAGTTCCCACAAGTCATTATAAGTGTAATTTATAGTTTGTTTGTTTATCTTGAAAGTAGGTATTTACCCTCTGATGATAGTTTGATAAATGATTTATCCCTTATTGTGAAATACTCATGTGAGATTTATCTTCTTTGGTCTTGAATGTGTCTCATAATGTGTCTTGTGTAAAGTATAAGTGTTCCAATTACTGGTGCATCACCCCATTTTACATGCTTTCATATATTATTGATTCTCTCTCTCCTTTTCCAAGCAAGTGTTAAATTAAGTCTAGTTTAGGTGATAGATCTAGAAGGAAGCTGACCTTTTCCAGAGGTCTGATCCATTATTAGGATACCCACATCCTAAGATCAGTCTCATGTTGGACTAGACTTGAGTAGGAAGATCTAAATAATTCCCTTACTCAGGTAAGGTGAAAATATAGGACACCAACACTAACCAAGGTATGTAATTGTTCCATAGGAAAATTCAAGGGTAATCTAGCACCAGATTCTATCAACCTTAAGAGTGTTTCATAGTTATCTTCTAGGGGTTGATATTCTGAATAATCTTCCTTTGCTCCTAAAATTGTGGGAATGTCTTCAAAGACCATAGAATTATCTTTACCATCATAAAAGTGTTCCTCCTCATAGTTAGGGATATAAGAGACCCCACTACAAGTGTACCTTTGAGTCATGTCTAAAATATTTATTCTCTATGCTTAGCAAGATTTGGAAAATGTTTTGTAAACATTTAAACAAGGTATGGGTTTTGTTCTTTTCTAAATAAATGACAAGGTACAAAAGAAACTATAATAAAAAGGAGGTGGTGTAGTACCACACAATTAGAAGAATGTGTTCATGAAATTACTCAACCTTTGGTAGGGTTTAAATCGTATAATTTAGAAGAGGGTATGATAACTCAAAAACCTAAGTGTAAACTATAACACCAAAATGTAGATTTAGAGATGTGTCAATACCATAAAAGCTAGTTTAACTTCGACGAGTTGCTAATAGAAAACTAGAAGAAATCTCTTCAGATTAGGAAGGTGATAATGTGAACTAATAAACTCAAGATGTGAAAACATGCAAGAATTCTTAATTATAAAACTAAGACCAAACAGGTAGTACAATGCCACTGCATGGTAATAGAAGGTAGTATAAAATGTGTTATAGAACTTAGAGCGTGATGAATACACAACATAACCTAAGTTTACAATGATCAAATGATGATGATGAGTTTATAAATGACCTTCAATCCAAATAATAAATTAAACCCAAGTTAATTCAAGTTAAGTGTAAATGGTAAAACTAATTAACACATTAACCTAGAACTTATAAAGGTGTAATTTTGAATTTGAATTATCAATGAAGGACTTAAAGATTTTTGGAAAATAATCTAGACTCAAATGGGCAACATAACTATGCTAATTACACAAAGACAAACATAATGTTTTAAGATGAGGATTTTGAACAAGACAAAGATGATTTGGATTTGACCAGTGTAACACCTCCTTATTCAAGAAATGGTGGATAAATGTGTTTGATTATGCTGTGTTATTTACAATCAAGTTTTTAGACTCAAATCAAGACTAAGTAAGAAAAGATCTAAAAGATAACATACAACTAACTAAATCATCCTAAGCCCTAAATTGATAACGTTGCATTGTATTATTGAAATTTGCCTATATACGTGCTCTTGGGAGGATTTTAATTGTTAATGTTGACAATTTGACCACAGGTCAAATTGTCACCCTTATCATTCTAAATTTTGCATAAGCATGCTTCTTTGTCCAAATGTTAGGAATTAGGATTGTTCAGATTTTCCAAAGGGGTTCTTTTCCTTTCAGGAAAATTCATCTCAAATTTCTAACGGTGCATTTCAAAATTTTGAAGGCCTCTACAATTTTTCCAAAGACTATTTCATAGAGGCAAAAAGGGGTTCTTTTCCTTTCAAAAAAGTCAATAGTCAAAAATCTGAAGGGTTATTTTCTTTCAAAAGGGCCCATTTTACACTTTCCCAAAGGGCACTTACATTTCTATGAGGGACCATTTACAAAAGTTTGAAGGTCTTTTTCTCTTTGGAAGGGTTCTTTTACACAATTCTGAAGGGTTCTTTCCCTTTGGGAAGGTTCTTCACAAAAAACCTAAAGGGCAATTGACAAAATTTTGAGGGATTTTCTTCCAGCTGAAAGGTCCATTTGTAGAATTTTGAAGGGTTCCTTCTCTACAAAAAAGGGAATTTTCAAAGATAAAGTGGACCAAGATAACTTTTTCAAAGGGGTCATTCACAAAAAATCTGAAGGGTCACTTGAAAGGCCCGAAGGGCAATTTGCAAAAGTCTAAAGGGCACAAATACAAAAATGTTGAAGGGTTCTTTCAAGAAGCCAAAGGTTTCAATATATGGAAATGGACCATTTTCAAAGATGAAGGGAAATTTAAAAAGGTTGAGAGATCCATTATAGAAAACTCGAAAGGGTACTTTCCCTTCAGGAAAGTCCATTATCAAAATCAACAGGGACATTTCATCAATTCTAAAGGTCCAGACAAAAATTCCTGAAGAGATGAATTCCTTCAAACTTTTTGTTCGAAGGAAATGGAAAAAAAAACAAATGAAAGGAATTTTCAAAAAGCTTGAAGGAATTCCTTTGGACAAATTGTCTAAAAAAATTCTTTTGGAAAACTTACTCGTGAGAAAGTATTTTACAAAAGTTTGAAGGAATTCCTTCAAATAGATTGTCCAAAGGAATTCCTTCAAAAGGTTTACCAAGGGGAAAGTCTGAGCACAAGTAAAGGAGAGACAATTCTTGTGAATAAATTATTCATGGGAAAGTGACAAAGATAAAGAGCCCAAAGATAGATTTATTTTAGACTGTTTGGCTGAAGGAAATAAACAAGGTAATAAAGCCACAGACAATTTATCTGAAGACAAAAATGTCTTGGAAAAGTGCCTGAAATGAAGACCCAAGAAGGATAAACCATAAATAATTTGTCTGAAGATAAAAGTCCAAAGAGAAAACTCTAAAGTGAATAAACAAAGCAAGAGACAAAAGGAAGATCCCAAATAAATTATCCATAGGATATATGCACATAAGTGAAGAACCAGAAAATGCAAGAGATTTCAATAGCCAATAAATAGATTAATGTGTTATATAGCATGCAAAGTGTTCCAAAGCAGGATTAGACACATCTAATATGTGTAATTGTTTCCAACACGACACCTTCAATTCTAAAATGGAGACTCATTTACATGAATGACTCAAGGAGTTTAACATTGGAGAGCTTAACACAAAATTTTATGCATGCACTCTCATTAATCCAAGCCTTTTAAATGTTTCCAGTAGTTCAAGTGGAGTTCTAATTTTGGATGTGGCATAGCTTTTCATGCAAGTGGAGTTGACTATTCTTATTTTGGGAGTTGACTATTCTTAATTTATAGAGTTGACTGGTTATCAAGTGCCACATCTACTCATGATTTTCATGCAAAGGAAGATTTATCTTGTTCTAACTCAGCTTTAAATCAGTTAAAACTTGAGTTAAGACATCCAAGATTGGCATAGATTTCATGTATGAGGCATATTAGTCCAAGCTTGAGCCCAATGTCCATTTTCAATGCCAAAGGGCTTTTCATGCAAGACAAAAGACAAGAAGATATTTTTAGAAGGCTTTGTTATCTTGGCATAATGAAAATTAGACTTGGTTAATGTAAGAGTTTACCTCTTCTTCTATTTTCAACATTAACCTCTTGGCTATTGTATGTTTTCTATATAATTTGGCTTTTCAGCCTTGAATTATATCCCTCTTTTGACAAGCAAATTCTACCAAACCCTGAGTTTTGTAACCTTTTTAAGATCAATAAAAGAACTATTTTTATTTTCCAAAATGTTGAATAGTGTATTCATGTCAATGATTTGCCTAAGTGATAGAATTTATCTTCCTTGTCAAGTCTTGATTCTTACCTAGCAGCATAGTCGATCAGTTTATGCAGGTCATGTTCTATGTTTGATGTCTTTTGGATGAGTTACAATGGATATAAGTGACTGGTTAGTACCTTAAATCAAGCCTATTCTTTGATTTTCCTCAAGCTTTGATCACCAGATAAAGCCTTTTCATTAAATACTTATGCATATTGGTCAATTAGAGTTGAAATTTTAGGCTTATTCTTATCTAGATCAGTGTTTTTAAGAGCTCTAATTGAGTGGATCAATCAAAAAATACAAGTGTATCACCATCATTAGATAGGATTTTCGTTCAAAGTTTATCTCTTTTCCTGGTAGTTTGTAGTGTAGAGTAAAGATCCTAACTGATACACCAAAAGGAGCTAGCCATTAAAATCAAGAGATTCAATCCATTGAGTAGGTCAACCATAGCCTAGGATTGTTTCCATGTTTCAGTAGACTGTGAAGGCCTAAAACTACCTTCATAGGGGTGCAAGTTTGATTGACAACAGTTAATCCAAAAATAAAAGCACATGAATTGGTATGGTAATTTACACCTGCCTTCTCCTAAGAGATTATACAGTGACATGGACCTTTAGGGTACTCACCCTGCATCAACAATAATCTACGACAAATGGGGTTATCTAAAACTTATAATTTATGATCAACCAGATGGTCCATAGCATGGCTAACACAAGAGATAAAACATATCAATTAGATCCACATCAATCAACTTGTTATGAAAAGGTCTTGTCCTTTTCATAACCACTACATCCATCAATTTCTCAGTGTCGTGTGATGTCATGATTGATCATATGTTTCAAGTTGGATTACCACTGATGGAGTTTGCTTAACCACTCAAGTAAATGTCCCAGTGGGTCACCCTTAATTTGTATACCCCCCATGGAGAGGGGTTAAAGTCAATGTTAGGATATGAAACCTCAGAACAAAGCTTCCCTAAATAACTTGAGAAGAAGATATGAACTCCCCTCCACAAGCCAAATTGCATAATATAAATTATCTAAGTGAAAAGCCTTTAGAGTTTGTTTTTAGATCACCCAAATCATACGGGTTTTTGGGAGATCCTAGACAACTTTCTTTTTACACCTTGGGCAAAGTCATAATCATAATGAAAAAATGCTTTTGGTCACCCAAGTTCCCTAAATGGGATTGGGGAGAGCATTCGCACGCTCTTTGTTTTGCTCAAAGAACAAACAAACAATAGATGATTTGCATAAAATAAAACACTTTTGAAAGAATTAAAATTTAAGTAAATGTAAATTTTAAGCAACAAATTGAAATGTTGAGTGACATTCTTGGCCCCTTGGCATTAGTTTGCAAAAATTTTCACAAAACATTTAAACAAACCATCTAAGTTCCTTTTAAACACCAAAGAGAAGGTTAAACACTTAAATCATGCTCAATATTTGATCATTTTTCCTAGTGGGTCCTGTAAGGTTAGAGAATTTTCCCCTACTTAGAAGCACAGTTGATAATGAAACAAGCAAGTTTGGAATTCTTGCTCTCGTGTTCACTATTTTTTACACACATAGACTGACGTCGATCAATAGTGATTGATGTTGATTATAGCAAGACCAATGTTGGTCATAAACCTAACTGATCTCGGTCAAAAATGATTGATAATGGTCACCTATGAACCCTTAGGCAAAAAATATTTTGACAAAAAACTTTGTTAGCCTAAATTACGATAAAATCTCCAAAAAAAACATCTAGATCAAGGAATAAATGTTCAAACCAAAGACTTATAAACTCAAATTGAAAACTATAACTTTGAATAAATCTCTAAAAATGTGATTTTTCAATCGTGTTTTCCCCTGCATTCTAATCGATGTTGGTTAGCCCTGATCGATGCTGATCACCCAAAAGCGATGCCAGTCACTGTGTGACCTATGTATCAACAAAAAAACATAAAAAACATGAGAAAACGAAGCTAAAAATAATGATAAAGGATTTTAAATGACTTTTAATGAAATCTAATATTGATAAAATGTCTTCCTTGTTTGAATGGGCTTTGTCATCCCATCGAGCGTGCCAAGATGTAGAGGTGGATTACAAATATGGTTAGATCAAGCATTAGTTATGAAAACCAACAAAATTGCATAAGAACATAACAATCTAGTTCAACCTATTCAATGGGGTTTATGAATAATAATTAAGAGTAAATGCAAGAAAACACATATATATTACCTTTCCAAGAGCATCCCACCATCCATTCTCAACTCAAAACATCTTTTCCCCCTTGATTTGTATTTATTGTCTTTGTCAATGATGAATTCATTGCTCCTCCATTATCTCAAGATCACCAAAAAAACTAGGCTCATGATATGAAAATCAATGTTATGCCTATTTTGAAGCTATCCTATTTTAAAATAAGCATAATAATCAACACAAAAAAAGGTTGTGGAGAGAATTTTGCATAAGAAGTTTACACAATTGAAACTTAATCAAAGTGGTATTGGCCCTCCTATTTATAGATTTTTTAATTTGATCAACATCAACCATGACTATCTATCTCAAGATGAAGATGTATAACCATGAATTAATCTAATTATGTAAATAATATCCATAAATATTCTCATAAATATTTGGGAGGAAGGGGCATTAAAGAGGCATGGAAAGCCATAATCCTAATATTTTTTGTATTTATGGCTTATGGATACCACCCCATTGTTTATGTCATTTGATGATGTAGTTAATAGGAATCAATTTCCAATAAAGTCAATAACTTCCATGAAATTCTTACTTAAACTCATAATTTGGTTTAATTTGTCTAAGTAAAATTAATTAATTTTAGTAAAATTATTTGGAGATTGATGCATAATTTACTCAAACTGGTTAGAATGTCATATTACTAGATCATAATCTGACTAGATATGTTAGTTGTGTACAGACCAATCTCCCATTTAAGATGTTGTCACCACAAAATAACACATACATGTGTCGTGTGCTTTTGAATTAGAAGAAAAGAGTGATCCAGAGCACCCAAATGCATTTTTACCTTTTTGACTCAAAATGATTTGAGAAAGGTTAATAATCACATAAAATACATTGCTCCATTTAGGGATACATTAACCTAAATTGGCACTTGTATACACAAGCTTGAACCATTTAGTGTGTTTAAGTGATTTTGGCCTAATTTGTGTATCTTCATAAATTTTGAGTAAGATTGACAATTTTAACACAATGGTGTTAGGAATTGGATGTCTACACCTTGGTAGCAAAAACATATTATTACACCAAATTCACATTAGGAAGATATCTATGACCATCCATTGGATATCATCATAAGAGAGCCTTTCCCTTTTAAATATGTCATTTCTTTTTATATGGACATTTGAATATGTCATTCCTTGCTTTGTGGACATTCGATTAAATCATATCCCTTTGAGTGTGCAATATTTGAACATGCCCCTTGTTTGCAGTCTCTTTATACCATTACCTTTCAACTTGATTTTGAGTGTTTTTGTGTGTCTCCTTGTTTACTTTTTGAGCCTTTACTATTATTATCTAGACATTGTCACAATATTTATCATGCATCTTAGGCCTTCATGTGATCACATTGGTTCTATGTGCTTCAATGATACATTTGCCTATGCACATTCTTCTACATATTACATGGTTCATTCATAGAATATACAATAACATGCTTCTCTTCTTCATTTGAGGTGAGGTAACTACAAAGTACTATTTTTCCCTCACCTCAAAAAGGGGGCATATTTGTGGAGGCATGCTTGGGAAGCATGTTTTCCACACTTGGCACAGTTCTCAAACTCAGAAGGGGCATGCTTTAGAATCATGTTGTCCACACTCATTCAGTATTTGGTACTTATATTAGTTTGCATATTTAGTGGGGGAATGTCATATAGACATGGCTTCCACACATTCACAGGTCTTGGATTCAATGGGGGCATGCTTTATAAGCATGTTCTCTACACCTACTTAGTATTCAACATCTCTAGTTTATAGTGGGGGCATGTTTTGGAAACATGTCCTCCACATTGACACTTATATCAGTTTTCATATTTATTCACATATAGTGGGTGCATGCTTTGGAAACATGTTCTCCACACTTACATAGTTTTCTGAATTGGCCAAAGCACATAGTTATATGTGATATATATACATTTATGGTAGAATTATATACATGGTACCATTGTTATACATAATTTCAGCATGAGACATATCTAAGGTACATATGCAAAATGTGTCTAATATTATAAAATCCAAATAAGTTTTAGATTTTAAAACCATTGCATGTACTAATACCCATAGACTTTTATGGATTTTATCGAGCTAATCTACTATAGTAGTTGGTTCATCTTTTGGTATGGTTGAGGTGATCAAATCACTCCATCTTGTTAAGTTTTTAGGTTGGGCATGATTGTATCAGCCAACTTTAGTAGGTTATAAATATCACTGGATTGCATGGTTGATTTAATCTCAACTGACAAGTGGTAACTCAATTTTAATCCAAAGTTTGGGGCATGTGCCTTCCAATCTCTATCTCCCTCTCTCTCTCTCTATTTATCTATCTATTTATCTCCTTGGATATATGCACTTTAGATATTTATATATATTTATTTTAATCTCACTTTCATAGCCTTATAACGAAACATATTTTACAAAATAACTTGCCAATAGGCAAGGCGATTACATCAACACATAAGTGTACTCTTAAACCTTGATATTTCAATTTCAATCAATTTTAATTACTTTAAATTCCATATTATATGCACTGATTATAAACTGTAACATATTCTTGGTTATATTTTAGTCACCATCAAAGTACTCAAATTCAACTCAAATAAAGACAAGGTGTGCAAACACACCCAAGTACTTATTACTTTCCTTTAAACTATAAATTTCATTACTAGATTATGTGGGGCGGCAGGGGGGAGAATGTAGATGATATTTTGTGATTATGTAGCACCTCGATCTTGTACACTTGGCAAACTTAGATCTTGGTTGATTCCTCTTAGTTTTACACTCTCATTATTTCCACAAGCCCTGCATCTATTATATCTTATGCCCTTTGACCTATCTCTTAGTCTGACCAATCATATTGATGACATATATATCCTAGCTTACCTAAGATGCTTGAATTTTACTTATCTTATAGCTCTATAAGTTCTAAACCTATACTTGATTTCTTGCTCCCTGGACACTAATATCTTGATCAGATAGTAGCATTAACATTATTGTCTTGACCTGATGCAAGTTTCTAATGCCATAAAGTCATCCAATTTTCAAATGAAATGTATTCTAATGGTCAGTCTAAGTGATTTTGTGATTTATCTCTTGATAGGATAGGTATAAATATAATATCAACCCTCGTTCATTCCTCACCTAATAATCACTTAAAAAAACAACCAATAAGCATTCAAGTTATAAAAAGTTTTCCCATTCTACTCTATTATGGTATAAATCAAAGGAATAACCCAACTACATGTCTAAAGTATTAAAGGAGAAGTCACAAGGTCTTATTTTCCAAGTTACAAGCTAAGTCACTATTTTAATTACTTTACACACATTACATGATTCACACACAAACCAACACATAAGGTAGAACTACATGAGTTGGAGGCCCTCTTTTGGAGTATTGGCTATGTAGGCAAGACCATTTATAGTGGGGTCATTGGGATTAGCTCAACACTATGTGCCCACTAACCCATTTTTCCCCAAGGTCATATTGAAGATGGAAAGTTAAGGTTTTATCATTTTATGAGGAGTGATAGTCCATGACCCAAATCTCAATGCACTAGAGTGAAGGCAAAAATAAACCCATAAGCATCTAGGTGGTTGCACTTTATTTCAATGAATATTTTTTATAGGACACTAGAATCAAACCCATATACTAGCGTTGACACAACCATCTAAGGCTAATATTACTATCCAAAGAGCTAGAGGCACTATATCCAAAATCTGATGATTGTTCTAGAATTATCTTCTTGCCTAATTCCAGTCTATTCTAGATCCAACACTATGTTAGCATTAGAACCAGCTAAGTGTTTTATTTTATATGTCATTTCTATACATAGCTTAGTTTTACTTTCCATTAATAGACTATCTCAACATAATAAATTCAGTGTATGTTTATATCTGAATTTAACATTTAATTGGCCTATTATAGATCTAATTATCACCCTTGTGTCCTATCATTTCTATAATCTTAACCCTACCCAAGAGGATACTTATCTAAATTAGGGTTAAACATTCAATAATTTGTGCCAACTTGTGAAGGGTTATATTGGTTTTAATCCTTTTCACATCCTCGACTATGTTGTAACTCATCTTACTAGTGGTAGGTTGATTATCTCTTGACTTTGGTGGGGGGATCACTCCTAGATTTTGGATCAGGAGGCATAATGATGTTTTTGGGTGGTGTTGAGGTTGTCAAGTGTTGGTATGCATGCTCCTAAGGGTTTAATTTCCCCTCTAAAATTGTTGCATAACCTGAATATCATTGGTATTCTCCTCAGGTTCATTGTCTCCTTAAATAGGGAAGTCTAAGGTCTCTATAACCATGGTTATATCAAGTAATTTGGATGAACTAGGAACATCAAGGTGACCCATAGTATTCTGGCTATTTGGGAAAACCGCATATTCATCAATCTACTTTTACAAGATTCTAAAGGTATTACAAAACTCAACACAATCAAATTCCTTGTGATGGGTTGTGTTATGCACACAATCCCAAGTTGGTATGGTGATCTCCATGATGTTGATTTTAGACATTCTATTAGATGGAGACTCAATTTTTTTGCCTTACTCATTTTTATGTCTATCATTACAGTTATAAGTGAAATTTGGAGCAAAATTTCCATTGCTCAAACTACCCACTTATTTTTGTAAATTGAGGAAATTATTGCTTAACCTTTGGATCATCCTTTAAATTACATATAGCTTAAACTTGGTTGATTATTGATTTAAATTTTGTGTGTTACTAGTTGTAATTGGGACTATAACTTGGTTATAATCCCGTGGTATAGCCTCATTACCAATAGAATATAGAAATCCCAAATTTTGATTTGGAGAGGCAGGGAGCAGAGGAAGTTGACTCATCATCAGGAGAGGTTGTAGCATTAGAACATTATGATTTATAGGTGGGATTAGATTCAATATTTAATTATTTTAGAGGATGTTAGGAATAGGGGCTAGAATTTGTCCTTATAGATTGAGTTACATGTCCACTTTTATTTCCTCTGCATAGGTGAGGGGCAAATCCATGATAGTTAGATCCCTCCTCAAAAACACGGTTGTCCATGGGTCCAAGACATTCTTAAATATTTCCAATGCTTACTGATCACCTAGTTTATAGATGTTTATCACCATACTATACATATTTTGAAAGCATGAATTAAAATTATGTATAAAGTTCAACCACACAGGCGATCGACGTCGGTCCCTGTCTGCCTGGAGGTGACCGACGTCGGCCGATCTTGATCGACGTTGGTTGCTTCTCTTTCCCTATCCTGTCGACGTCGGCTAATTAGACTGACGCCGATTGCTCTACAACTTAGCAACCTTCAGCAACTCCTCCAATGGCCTTCTCCGTGTCTGCATCGTTGAGTTGTGGAGCTAAAAGCTTCAACTCTTTGCAAACAGGTGGAACAAGAAGGTTGCTGAGATCCAGGAGCACCGGCGTCGGTAGTAGGACCGACGTCGGTCGTGACCCAGTGCAGAAGGCCACCGGTGACGGCAGGGAGTCGGCCGACGTCGGTAGAACCAGACTAGCAGGGACCGACGTCGGTTGCCTGTGTGTTCTCGAACTGCTCGTTACACGGACAGTTAGTTAAGTGAACGAAGTGTTTGCATGTAAAGGCCAGTTAGAGTCTTTGGTTGCGAGGATAATTGTCAAAATTAAGAGTCTAAGTTAGTGTTTGAGTTAGGGATCTATTTATAGACCCATTGGCATGTATTGTAATTAAGGCATGAGATAGAAAGGAAGGCAAGTAAGTTGCTTCCATTGTAAGATCATTGAGTTGCAGGTTGTTGCAAGCTCATTGGAGATCTACATGTGAGTATGGTCTGTTGAATTGCAGGTTGCAGGTTCATGGGAGATCAACTTGAAGTACTTTTGAGTGCTTGGTGAACTGGCAGGGTTATTACTGACTAGTTGGAGAGGTGAACACCAATTCTGTTTGTGAGTTGGTTGTTGGGACCATTTTTTGTGTAGGAGAGTGTTGTGTGAGAAGAAATACTGTACACTTGAGGTGTGGCAAACCTCTGCAAGGTGAAAGAGTGTGGCGGCTCTTTGTTGTATTCTTTTCTGTAAAGTGTTAATACAAGATAGTGTATTGTCTCTCATATTCTGTGCTATTGGTGAATTCTAGCTATTTGTGTTTCTGGTTATTTTCGCATTTATAATTGCTTATATTTGGTAATCATACTGTGCTCTTTTTGAGGAGCAAGATCCAACAAGAGGAATCAGAACAGAGGTGTGTTTGTTCTTGGACTTCCCTGACACAAATCCATGATAGTTAGATCCCTCCTCAAAAACACGGTTGTCCATGGGTCCAAGACATTCTTAAATATTTCCAATGCTTACTGATCACCTAGTTTATAGATGTTTATCACCATACTATACATATTTTGAAAGCATGAATTAAAATTATGTATAAAGTTCATTGGGTTCCCTTTTCATGCAAGTTAACTATTGAAATAGAACACTTGGGTCTACCACCTAACCAAATTGGGATAAGAACATGATAATCAATTAATTATAACTTCTAATTGAATACTTATAAAAGTTAAGGAACCAATCATAGGCTACATCAATTAAGGTGAAATGGAATAGCCTACAAGATACATATTCATGCTCAATGTTGAGTAACTTGGGAGTAGTTTTGTAGGATGTGACATGTTCTTCAAGTCCTCCCAATACTTGGGGTGAACTTTGGAAGATACCTCTTAGGGTTCCTAGGTAGTTCATGTACATCCCTTGGAACATTTATTGTAGACCTTGTTAACCAAGCCATGGGTGCAACAACGGGTGGGGGTCTATTATGGGCAAGTTGAGAGGATGAACTAGCAAGGTGGATAAAGGTCTTGATCTCCCTCTAGTAGTCCATGTTGTCCTAAATATTTTCAATGAGGATACAATCAATCTACCTCAGAAAGTTTAGGATCTAGTGATTCACTCAATAGGCTCCAAATTGTTTAAACAATCAAATATGAGTTAGAGATATTAAAATCAATAACCTTAAATCAATAAAACATGAAATATAGAGAATCTAGAAATTAATTGTAGATAATAAATCAGAGGGACACAAGGTATCTATAATTTCAAACTAGATAGAAAGCATTTCCCTCCTCTAAGCACCAATTTTTTTGGTGTAATTGAAGCACACTATAAGAATTGGGAAAAGCAAAAGGAGGAGGTATCAGGTTAAAATCCAACATGCAATTTTGGAGTTTATAACCACAAGGTCAGAGGTTCAAATTCTAACATCTTTATAATAATATGGTCTTATCTAATTAGTCTTAAATAAATTCCAAACATTCAGAGGTTTAGGCCCTCCTAGTGCCATTTTTTGTTGGTCTCAATTTACGACCCATAACAAAAATAATTATTGGACTAACTATTCTGATGGGACAAAGGGAGATAACAACACATGGGATAAAATGTCCCCTCATTTTTAGGATTCAGTTGGTTAAATTCAAGGGCTGATAACTTTCCAATTGTTTAACTGGGTGAACATTGGCAATTAACCACCAGAAGTTCAATCCACTCTATGTTGTCTGAGAAATCTTACTGATGTTTGATTAAGTATTTTCTTCCTCATTCACATTGGTATCACACTATAAAATAGTGGACATAACATTCATCACAAAAAAATATAAAGTGGAGAACGAGTAAGGGATGAAAGTAAGTGATTCCTTGACTTAAACAAGATTGTTAATGCTAAAAATCAAAATCATGCCTAATTACAATTATACCATGTGTACCAAGTCTAGTTGTAGAACAAATCAAAGCAACTCAATGGGCATGATTCTTAGGAATTAACTAAACATATTTCCTGAACTTATATTAATTAAAAGCATATGAAATGATTGTAGCTACTACACACAATGGCTTGACACAACTTTCAGTTAAACAAAATGGAAATTTAGAACCAATCAAACTAGTTATTGCATAATCTAACTACATATTCATTAGTAAATAATCATTGTAATATTTTCTTAACATTAATCAATTATGTTGCATCAATAAATGAAGTACATTACTAAATAGCAACATAAATTTCAAGCCAGACTGGTATTAATTTAGATAAGAGCATTTAAGTGTGCCCTCTAGGTAGAGAATTGCAAGCCAAAACAAAACAAGAAAAGAGAGGACTGAGCCTATCACAATTTTTGTAGAGTTTTGGTGCATAACATCTCCCCCTATTTTTATAAGAATGTGGGCTGCCTTTTATATAAAAGAGAATGGGACTTATCTCCAAGTACGCAAGTCTCTCATCTATGGCCATGATTGTTGCTCTAAATTATTTCAATTGCAATAAGTTAGAATATTCCCTCCACTCTCCAAGGAAATCCAAATTACATTTTGTCTTTTATCCATAGTTATGACACTTGTCTAACCAAAGTGATATCACCACTTCTCCCTTTTGGTCCAAATATTTTGAATGATTCTTCTATTTTGCCCACTTGGGAGAATATTCAAGTCAAGAAGCCACAAGTTCACTCCATGTACCTCCCTTGAGTATTTAGACTCCTCAAAAGCCAGGTTGACTAATTATTTTGTTTTCCTCAATTCGGGCCATTTTGACACTTTGATAGGCCATAAAATTAAGGATTGTGCCCTTTATGATTACTCAATTGGTTGATGTTGTTCACATTCATCTTATTTTTTGTCCTCAAGCTTTTTTTACCACTTGGCTTCTTCTTGGTTTCACACTCCTTTTCCTTTTACTAGGGTATTGGCTTTAGCCATCGGGTCCCACTTTGCCACTCGGTAGTTTGTCATTACCCCCAAGCTTTACTTAGATAATTATTTTTGTCATCATTATGGCCACGTGGATTCTTCTCGACTTCTTGGGCTCTTCATACTTTGGGATAATGCTATAATACCCCCAAGGTTTTGAGCTCTCAGGAGGGTATCATGTAGCATCTTATCGGGGCCTCAAGGCCCTTTGTCAATGTTGTTCAACTTCTAAGCTTTTGAGTTAATATTATAATCACTTCAAGATCCCAATATTTTGAGAGGGTGCCATGTCATATCCTCTCGAGGACTTAGGTGTACAGAGCTTTACCAATGTCGATCAACTTCTAGGCTGCAAGGCTAATGCCTTAATTCTCTCAAGGTTTTGAGGTTCCAAGGGGTTGGGTCACCATGATCATGCCACATGACATGATCTTAGGGCCTTGGGATTTAAAAGGACTTAGTCATTTTTTCAAAAATATTTAACTTTGAAACCATGTGTCGATGATATTTGGATGCATGGAAGGATCTGGGGGACCCTAGGAAGTCTTCAAAACCTTTAGAAAAGGTAAGGAAACAAAATAACCAAGGCAAATGAAATAATTAGTAAGTTAGCGCCCCCCCCCCCCCAAAAAAAATGAGAAAATTGACTAAATCAAGAGAAACATAGTTTCTAAGCTTGAACACATAATTGAATTTATCATTCTATAGCAATGAATTCACATCATTTTCAAAGTTTGAATAATTTATGAATATCCAAGTCTAAAATCGAATATCAACTAAGTCTTTTTAATGGGAAATTATAAAGACTTGGTTATTTTAAAATTGAAATAAAACATTTTAGAGGCACAATTAGATTGGGCAGATCAAACATGGAACTTCTTACGTTCAAAAGACTTGAATTCAGACTTGACTAATATCAATGAAGCATTAATAAGGCAAAACTTCATATCCATAACCTACAAACCAAAGACTAAACTGGAATAAGAGGGTTCCCATTTGAAATCTAAGAATGGGGTGTGTTGGACCCAACAATGTGGAAAAACTTGGTAATTTTATCACCTTAAGCCAATTGATAATGGATTTTTATTTTCAATGTATTTCCTCCATTCTATAAACTTTTTGAAATTTTACCATTAATTTCTTCTCCTTTTTTATCAACTCGTTATCTATGCCAACACTCATAACCTCCTTTTGGACAACTACTAACTCTATTGAAATGGTTTCCTTTTTCCCAAAAACATTACCAAACTTTTTCTTATTCTAAATCTCTGTCTCATCCTTCACATTTTTCAGCATCTTAATGAGTATTAATCATTTTCAACCCTGTTCTTCTATTTTCAACCAATTTTTAAGGTTTTATTCAAAGGTTAGATCGTGAAACAACATAAACTCCATCTTAAAAGGCACACCCTCTATAGTTTTATCAATTCTAACCTCTAATAATATTGGCTAATGATTTGATCTAGAGAACTCGATAATTTTAGAGCTAAACCTTATATTTCCAATCCCCCATTCATGACTAAGAAAGATCTTATCTAGTCTTCCCATGATATTTTGAGCACCCAATCTTTTATTTGACTAAGTAAAAATGCCCTCATCAGGTTCCACATATATTAATGAAAAATTATTACAAAACTCATTAAAACTAATTGAGTTACAGGTAAGATAGATTTACCTCCTACATTCTCTCTGAAATTCAATATTGCTTTTTACTCTCCTCCAACTACCCAGTGAAGCCCCATATGGGCATTTCATAGCCTTTCCACATTCCTCCAAATCTCCTTCTTATCATCCACATCCATTGGCCCATAAACATTTGAGAGCACAAAATTAGAGTCTCTCTTATAATCCTAGACAAAAATATAAATTCCATTAGGGGATTCTATAATGATTGTGCCCTTTAAATCTCTTGGGTTCCACAATGATGCCAAACCCCCTGCATTACCTCTGGCATCCTCAACTACCCATTCACAATTCTTAAAAAAAATTCGCTAGCAAATCAAATTAAACTTTACCAATTTTATTTTTCAAAGCATAAACATATTCGACCTACCTTCTTATAATAAACACTTGACCAAGCAACATTGTCATAGGAGTTCAATCCTCTAACATTTTAGCTTAATATTTTCATGGCTTCTTAGGGGAAGGCTTTTCCCTTCCACCTATGATGATCTAAGGTCCTTTACTTCTCATTTTTTAGGGATTCATGAGCCTCAGTCTGGATCTTTTGGGTTATTGGCTTCCTTCTTCTTACACTCTACATACCAGTATCTAGTTAAGACTTGATAACCATAGTAGTAACAATTTTTCTAGTATATATCTAAGATTTTCATTTTTCAATGGGTTTTTCTTCTTCTAATTATTAGTGAAATTAATTAAATGTGCACTAATTGTTAATTTTACTTAGGTACCATTATTTACTTAGGTGACTTGATTAATTAATTTTTATTTTGTGTGTGCACATGTATAACACACTCACATGTGTCACATCTCTAAAATATTATCATTATTAGAATGTTTTAATTGTAGAGTGTGACATGTGTCATTATAATTTTCTAAAGGATAGAATGTTCTAGCTATTTAACCCTTTTTGAAAATAATGATTAAATAAGATAGTAGCCTAATTAAATAAGGAATAAGCTACTCTAAAAATTAGTCCAATTAAATAATATAGGTTCACAATAATAGTGATAAAATGTTGAATTAGCAAATTTGCTAAATATATAAAATACAATATTAAATAGTATTTTGTATGCTTAGACACATTAGTATATCTAAATGGTATATGTGTGGAAGTGATATTTCTGATTATTCATATCTTATCATTAGATTTTATAAACTAGCTATTTGTTAGCCTAGACACTAGTGTCAGACTGTGGACACTAGCGTCGATGCTTCTGTCTTAATTTTCACACTCCTATCTAAATCACAGTATAGACTCTTTTCTATAAATTCCACCTACACCTATCAGAGTTCTTTCTCACCTTGAAAATTATTTGTTCAGATTGTGTGCATAAGTTTTGGATATTAGTGTGTATCTCAAAACCCTAGGAACTCCAATTTATGCATGCTACCTTGTAAAATAAGGGTTAGTGGGCTCAAGTGAAGTCAAGTTGACCTCAAAGACCCCTCTATTAGTGGGCACTACCTACATAACCATATACTCCAAAGAGGGCCTCAAACTGATGTAGTTATCCCCCTTATGTGGGCTTGTGTGTGAATAATAGTGTAATATGCTATATGCGAGTGCATGTAGTGATATAGTTTTCAACTTGATAAATACTAATCATGGGATACTCTTTGAATGATTCAAACCTACAAGAAGACTGATCCTATGACTAATTTGGAAATAAATAAGAATAAGGTAGTAGAACTCAGTTGTGCAAATGATTTAGTGAGCTTGAATAGGTGTTTGCTTGGTAATTGCTAGATGAATAATGGGTGGGATTTATTTTATATTTATACAACACCTTTTGAAAATAATATCATGAAGGGTTAACTAAGACAAATAGGCTAACTATACATGTCAATAGATTTGAAAATTTGATCCTTTTTAGGGTATGAAAACTAGCGTCAGATCTAGGACACTAGTGTCAATGCTAGTGTCCTAGTCTGAATAATAGTATCAAGAGAGTAGAGAAATGTTAAAGATTTTTAACTGACAATGAAGGGTATATCATGTTTTAAGCATATTTTGGGCTATAATTGATTTGGGTAATCATAATATCATTTTTAGACTATAACATAAGCATTTAAGATTTATGAGATAAAGACTGCGAGCCTTTGGATAGCACAAAAATCATGAATTAAAGGGTAGATCTTAGAGTGATATTTGTCAAGAGTGAAAGACTAGTTTATCATGTCAAATCCAGATATAAGCATATATACTAGCACATTATAATGTTCTAGATATAGAGGTGATAATTATTATGTAAATTATTTATACCCCTCACCTCTTACACTTAAATTAAGCTTCATTGTAAGTATTTTCTACACAATTATATAGACACTCTTCTTTTTTGAGATTTTGCCTCTCTATCTTCTCCCCATTGTGAGTCATGCATTTATTAATTTTTTGGTTATGGGTATTCCAAACCCTTTCATAAGGGTATTGAAACATCTATAGGGGTTTGTTTTATTATTTTGAGTGTGTTTTTTGTTTGAAGTCTTTCTTTTACCTCTTATCATGGCTTTGTGCCCTGATATACACACACTAAAGTTAAAAATGAGATGTACTTTTTGTTGAGACTTGTTCACTTCTGAACAACATAGTAAAGTTTTTAGAAGAGAATAGGAAACTCAAAAAGGGAAAATCTCTTCTCTGCACCCTCCTTTTTGATAAGGATGCCCTCATTTTCTCTTTGTAGCATAAAATTGTAGATTTATAACATCAACTTGATACATTGAATTGACATCTTCCTATGCTTGGTCCACATATATACGTTTCACCTACTAGCCTTGATTTTTCATTTTCTAAACATATTTTTATTATTCTCGATGTTGCATCTTGTCTCTATATTTTATGTTTCTGCTTCTACACCTTTTGATTTTGAGTTGGATGTTCCTATTACTATTGCTTTTACTTGTCCCACTTCTAATCCACTTGCTTATTTTCCTTAATCTTTTGAGAATAATACCACTAGATTTGATTCATGCATTCTCCTTTCCATGGGATATCTTGGTAGATGTCTTGTAGACATTCACAGGGTATTATTTTTCCTATTCAATCTATCCATTACATCATCATCACTATACTAGTTATTCGACATTTGTTGTATCTTATTTGGGACCACTTGATGACAGAGCTCTAGTTTTTGTATGCTATATTCTTCATGAGGACATTGAACAACATATGAGCTATGTTGTTTCTTCCATTAGGACTAATCAAACTAGCACTTTTTTAGATGTTTCTTCACTTGACCAATTATGCATTTTGTACCTAATAATTTACAGGCATTTTATTTGACCATCCATCATCTGGGATGGATATATGATCACTCTTGGTGGCATCAACATAGTTCTTTGTGATGACTCTACAAGTGAGGTACCTCTTCCATTCAACTTCTTCGTCTGCACATTGTTCCTCTTGCATTTTAGGAGTAAATTTTATTATTGTTGGCCTTCTCTTTTTATTCATGGTTATTTGTTTTATGGGTTTTTTTATTATCCTATCACCACCAGGGCCATCTAATTTTATCTTATGTTGGTGCACTTGTACTTTTTTATTTTAACACTATTATTAGTTTCCTCATCTATAAATGGGTATTTGATCACACAATTTGTTTGTCAGAACCCATACGAGGACTATCACATGTTTCATTCTTTGGAATTTATTTATGGTTGTATTGAGATTGTTCCATGGGGATTTTACTATTACAACCTTGTTCTTCTTCAAGCGTGCATGCCTTATTTTTACATCCTTTTCACTATGTTAATTTTGTAGTCATTCAGTTTTATCACTCCACCCTTTTAATTTATAGGGGTGGGGGGGTTACATGTGTGTATGTTTTAATCCTTAGGCACTATATTTTATCTTGGTAATATCCATCTTGTATTTTTTATAGCTTATGAATATCTCCTCTTAGTTAGGAGCTAGTCTGGTGAACCATAATGTCATTTTTTTATGTTCGAGCAGTGGATTCTGGCCAAACCACTCATGCATATTGAGTTTATAGGTTACTTCATGAGCTATTGCTTCCTTGAGTACATTTTTGTAGCCTTAGTGATAATTATTAGTGTTATTGAAGCATTTTTGGAGGTTTTTTTATGCTCTTAATTTCACTTTGTTGGTCACTCGTCACCTACTTTAGTGCCAACACTTCTTAGAGACAACACTTGTCATCACTTTTACCTAGTTCTGCATTGAGGGGGGTGATTGAGCAATGCATCCTTGGGTTCTTTTTCTTGATTGCACATTGGTACCTCAAATGGCCTTATTGTTGAGACCTATTCTTTTTAGATGACTCTGAGACTCTTATTTTTTTTACACTCCCTAATTTTCACTTGGGGGGGGGATATTAGTGCAACCAATTATTTGTAAACCATTAGTTAAGTTTACTTAGGCAACACTATTTACTTGGGTAACTTAATTAATTAGTTTTTATTTTGTATGTGCACATGTCTATCACACTCACATGTGTCACATTTCTAAATTATTCTCATTATTAGAATGCTTTAGTTGTAGAGTGTAACATGTGTCATTAGATTTTTCTAGAGGATAGAATTTTATAGTACATTAGAACATTATGGATATTGAGGGGATAATTCTTGTGCGACTTATTTATACCCCTCACTTCTTGCACTTAAGTAAAGCTTTATTGTAAGTATTTGCTACATAATTATATATACACTCTTCTTTTTTACATTTTTACTCTCTTTCTTGTCCCTGTTATGAGCCATGCATTTGTTCATTTTTTGGTTCTAGGTATTCCAAACCCTTTCACTGATACACATTTCTCCTTTAATTTCCAACTAGTATTTTCCTACTCCCCAACTTTCTCTTCATAGTTATTTATTTCTTTTAAAATTTCCCTATCCCTCATGATTAACACACTTCCATTAAATTTTGGTAGATTTTCTTGGGGGGCTTTATATCTACTTTTTTTTTACCAGTATTAATACTTTGGGTCATTTTATTAAGGGCTTGGTTCTCTGAGATGTCTTATTAGTTTCATAGCTTATTAAACTAATTCATTAATTTGGTTTTGAGAGTAATCTGAACTATCCATTTTTACCCCATTATGAGGAGACTTGTATTCCATATTAAGAGGAGAGCTAATTCATGTATTCAAGATACTCTTATTTTTTAAAACTTCCCCATTATCTTCCTTCTTTTCTTCAACATTCTTCTTGTGATAAAACTTACCATGGTTATTCCAATAAAAAGTCTTTTACCTCTTCGAAGATTTTACTTTAGTCTCCACTTCAAAGTATTATTCTTCCTAAGAGACTTTTGTGTCAACATCAGGTATATTTTCTCCTCTAATTGAATATATTTTCCAACCTTAAGCCTAAATTATCTACATTTATAAGTTACACCAAAAAAGGTAGACACTCGTAATCTAAGTCTTATTTCCACACCCAGAAGAATAACAAAGATGAATCACCTATAGAATAGGCTTCCCTCAATTCACATTTACACACATTTTAGTGTAAGAAGATAGTTATTTATCTAATGTGGCATGGCTAATTTCAACTGATTTCCCTATAGTCTTTGAAATTTTATCTAGGATCTTTTTATCCAAGAATTTTTTAGGGTGATTTATACAGTCTTATCCAGAGCCAAGCTTTCAAAATTAATTAATTGTTGGGAATAAAAAGAGGCATCCATGGCCACATATATAACCAAGATTATTTAGAAACTAAGGACCCCCAATTTTTCTAGTCCTTATTAGTACTGGTCTAAAAATTTAATTAATAGAAACCCTTTGTAAAAAATGAATCTCAAGTCTGGGGCAGTCTTTCCAGTGCTGCCCAATCTTACTGTTGATTTTGTTTCTTGTTGGTCAGGCCCTATTAAATTCTTATATTAGGCCCCACCATGATATATCATTCACAATCTTATTCAACTTACAATCCAAAATGTTGATATTAGGGATCTCCTTGGCAATCTTAATAGAGATTTCTTGTATTTGAGTATGGTCCCCTATATCCTTTATCCCAAGTTGAATATTAACTAGGGTTATTTATAACCATACCTTGTCTCTACACTATTTTATCCACCTTATTAACCAAACCCTCCATTTCACAAAGGATTTTAGTCCCTACTTTCCTCCCAAGGCTCTCCAAGATTCCTCTTGTGTTGGTCCTTTGTTCTCCATTCCCTCTTTCCCTTGGGCTTGCCAAATGCACATCATTATCTCTCTCTTCCTATAAATCATACCATTCTTATGCACTATCTTCTATACCAAGGGCATGATGTACTTAAATTTCATGATAGCCTACTCTATTTTCCCCCATTTTTTAATAATGCATGGCCCTGTTAGGCATGCAAGTTACTCTAATGTTTCTCACTAATTTTTTTAAATTATTTAATTCAAAAGGAAAAATCATGTTACCATTATTATTTTGAAAGTTGACATAATGACATTAGTAGGTTAGATGGAAGATTACAATATTTCCCCCTTAAATCATGCGTAATGTTTAAGGAAATATTTGATGCATAAATAAAAAGTTCAAATGTGAAGTTTTTATATTATATCTTTAATATAGGGCCAAAAAACATGTGAATTAATGTCAATATTTTTACCTTCAAAAGGTTAAAAAATCATGTGCCTTGAGGCCTATTATGTGTCCATCAATGATGAATGCATGTTTCATATAGGACCCATGGTCATTTGGTGTATAAATCTCTCATATTGTTTGATTCACCAAATTAACTTGTTCTCTAGTTAATATTCATGGAACACCTTCTTATTTTTGCAGTCTCCTCCTTGTCTTAGTGGCTTTGAGATCTTCTTAAGAACTTGTTACATTTTTCTCTTTTCTAGAGATGTGATTCCATATATAAATTAGAACATTCTAAAATATAAGCATTGGATCCAAAAGATGTCCAACTAATACTCCCTCCCAATATGGGAGATTGTAGGAAATTGATAGTTTTTCCATTCTTGATAGCATTTCAACCTTTTATCCACAACCAATCTCTCCAAAAATATCAAGGAATGTCAACATTTGATGTTTTACATGCTTTTATGAAGACTTGGTACCAATCCTCAGGTGACATAAGCATTTAGGTTCTCTAGTATCAGGTTTTACGTCAAACTTACTTTTCTTTCTAACATGGTAATCATGATCCATTGGAAATAAACTCTAATGGCCTTCATAGACAACCTTTTTTTAGATATTTGGGCAATATTTCACATGACTGATCATCACACCTTGGACATACATACTTTACTTTTGTTGAAAGACATGCATATAGAAACAATTTACAAACTTAGTATATAATGTGTGCAAATACAAATATGAACTTAGTATTTTTAATTTCAACAGATAATAAATACCTAAACAAACACCATAGGAAAATAATGATTAGTCCAACATAAGATACCATAATAGGTGAACTACCTTTAACTAATTAGTTTTTAAAGTTCATAAATCGTAATGCCATCCCATAATACCTGTAACTCATCAATTAGATGTACAAGGTAGACATGCATATTTTTAAATTAATGTTTTCTAGATTAATGACAACATTAGATGTTCCTTATGAATCATCAACCATGGATGAATTTTATAATATATCAACACTACTGGCCAAATGGAGTATCTAGTTGATAAGTTGGAAAAAAGGTTAACACCATCCATCTGCAAACCAAAATGTAAATTGTGTGGGCTATCTTTGAATTTTTCAAGTCATAATTGGTCAATATGAGCATTCATTACATATAAATATGAAGGAACATGCAAAAATACATCACTACATCTATTGTTATAATGTAATGTCATTAACTCTACAAGTGACTTGTAATGGAAAAGACACGCAGGCCTAAGAATTATTGGAAAATATCATAAGACCTTATTTGGAATGATAGTGTATCCAACTCTTTTTTATATTGTGGTGCCCTGCATTTGGGATAACTAATGTTATGTTCATATTCCTTCATATATAAAATGCATTCATTTACGCGTACGCAATGGTTGACATAGATAATCCACAAATTTGATGATATTTATTGTGCCTCTCGATATGATGATGGAAGTGCATTCTTTTTGGCAACAAATTAGTTTTTTGGAGGCTACAATTAAAAAAAAAAACTATTGTTAGAATAAAATTAAGATAAATCAAACATAATTTATGTTGATATAGTTTATGAACTATCATATAACCTCAATAAAAAACCATATAATGTTTGACCATTTAAAAATTTATTTCAAGTCCATCAATGAAAATATACCACCTAACATTGATGTTCTATAATTTCCTGATGTAAACAAAGGAGTTTGAGAAAGTTTTAAAAAAAAATCTCTCATTCAATGTTATGAGGATTATCAAGAATATTATGTTCTTATAATCATCACCAATTTGGTCATCCATATCATCATCATAAATATGATCATCATAAACAGTGGAAAATAAATGGTCCACCATATCTGTAAGCCCAATACCATCTTCTGGGACATTTTCACCAATTGTTTTAGGAAAATGTCATTCTTTCCCAATATTGAACACTTCACTCTCTATAATTGCTTTGAGGTGTGTTTTGTGTGTCTTGTGATGTAGGATCATCTTCACTAATAATATTACATTAATAAAAAACATGAGTAGTGATAAGTAGCAATACAAATTGTATGTAGGCCTTTAGTGTTTGAATTAACAATGGTACTCTAGAACCACCTCACAAGGTTTGAGGTATTTCCTTGATCGTTAAAGCATTATTTTAATATGTCACCCGCTCCTCCTCATTGGCATAACACATAAAAATAAGATGCAAAATTGTGATTCTATATAGAAATAAAAATATGATATAATTTATCATTTCATCTTACACCATGTATACAATATCTAGATAGCTTCAAAAATTAGTGCAACATTTGAATGCATGACACACAACTATGTATCTATGAAAAAATCTAAAACATGCTATAGTGCACTTCACCATCTCATGTCGAGTATACATCCTTATAGGCAACTTCAATAAGTGGCACACAAATTGAAACATGATGCACAACAACACTTTTATATGGAGCTCATATGACTAACAACAACAATGTGGTTACTATATGCCAGGTTGTGCCCTCTTTAAAGACATGTCTAAGGCTCAAGTTTTGATAACATCTTTTTTCAAAGTTTCATCCACCTATTAGAGAAGTTGCATGACTGATATAAGTTGAAAAGTCACAAAGAGAAGAAGAAACATCTCACAAATGGAAATAGAAGTGTTTTGACTCTCGTAACCATTCTCAAGCAGTGCCTTGATAATGAGATGGGTTCCATTCAAGAAGGAGTTTGGTCTAGAATACTATAACAACTCAAGAGGTTCAATAACTAGATTTCAATGAAGAATTCTTAGAGAATCCATTAGAGAGTTATAAGTAGAGACTTGCTACATTGTACAGGTCTAAGTAGAAAAACACAAGATTGGGCAACATCCGTGAATGGACTGAGATTGTAACGCTGCATGTGTTTGTAGTTTAAATATACTATATTTATTTTATTTCACATGTATTACAATTTCTTCATTGAAATAAATAATATGACATGTGTTTGTTTATTATTATGTATGGATTGTGTGTTTGTCCATTGTTGAGTGTTGAAACCTAGCATGTATGGTCTAAGGTTATTTTTTATTTGACACCCTAACCATGACTACATCAATTGGTATCAGAGAAAGGTTGCTCCTTATTAGGTTGAGTGTGTGTGAATCTAATGGATTTGTTGTAGGTGTGAGAGAAGTACTATGATTGTAGAGAGTTGTGTGAGGAGTATAAATGGAACATATAGGAGGGCCTCCTAGAGGAGGAGGGAGACCACTAATAGTATAAAACATGGTGGAAATGTTGGGAGGAATCCAAGTGATATTAGATGCAATGGATATTCAATAATGTAGAGGAACTATTGTTGTTGAATATGTGATCAAAGATGAAGAAAAAGGAGGAACTCCAGAAGTTTATTTTGAAGATTTGGTAGATGAACTAGAGGATATATTGTTGAAATCCATTTCCAAGGTTGGAAACTCCTAGCTATTTAGAGATTTTTTTGTCTTAAATAGACAATTGATTGGATCATGGAGATGGAGAAGCACTTTGACTATGTGTCAATAGAGGAGCCGAAGAAGGTGATATTTTCGTACATGAATTTTAAGGGACATGCATCCTTATGGTGGCATAATGTGTAGTTAGAAAGGGTGACAAGAGGCAAATAAAAAATCATGGCATGGGGAAGTATGGTTACAAAGTTGAAAGGTAAGTTTTTACCTTCTGATTATCAACTGAGTTTGTTTAAGAAATTACAGAATACAAGGTAAAGAGAGACGAGTGTAATAAATTACATGGATGAGTTTTAAAATCTTATAATGAGGGCTTGTCATGTTGAAGATGATCAAGATAATATATCAAGTAATGTAAATGGCTTGAGGTCAAGCATACAAGATAAATTTGGGATGGTTAAGTATCATTCCATAGAGAAGCCTATTAATGTGCATTGAAGGTAGATGATAGGCCGTCAAGAAGGAAACTAAAAACATCAAAGGCTAGAAGTAACATGAACGAGGGTAAATATATGTAGGGAGAGGAAAACTCTTATCTATATGGGGAAAATGAAGAGGAATATGGGGAGTTTGATAATTGACAAGAAAGTTAATGTGCTAGAGCTCAAGAGGATGAATGGGCATTTAATGGAGATTGCTATGAATGCATAGTGTATGGGCATACAGAATTTGAGTGTCCTCAAAGAAGGAGTGAAACAAGATACAAGAGTGGAGGTTAGGGAACAATAGGGCATTTATGTTACCAATCATCAATCAATACGTGGGAAGAGGATGAGCAAGCAACTTTAGAATCTAGAATTGTAGCTATGAACCAAAGATTGAACTTCATAGTGAAGAGAAAAAAATTAAAGAAACTAAGGAAGCAAGATGCTTCATGAAAAAGAAGGCATATTTTTAGATTTAGACACAAAACAAGAGGTAACTATTGTAACATTATAGTTTATGGTGGGAGTGTGGATAATAATCTCTTTTCTAGCCATATATAAGTTGAAATTAAAGTGTACACCACACCTAGAGCCATATAGGGTGTCTTGGTTATTGTAAGGGCATGATATTATAGTATGGGATCAATGTGAAGTGGATGTGAAAATGGATTCATATCATGATAATTTTTTGTGTGATGTTTTTCCTATGGATGCATGTCATATTATGTTGGGGAGACCATGGTAGTTTGACAATAAGGCTAAGTATGATGGAACAAACAATGTAGTTTTAATTGAGAATAATGGAGAGAGGTGGAGCCTAATTCCATTAAAGGAAGAGAGTAGAGTAAATAAGCACCAAAGTCATTTGGTTTTATCAAATACAAGAAAATAATTTATATCAAAAGAGGAGAAAGAATGGGGAATTACAGGTTATGATGTAGCTAAGTTTATTAGTGAAGAATCAAGAGAGATTAAATATATGTTTCCACAAGCATTAGAGAAACATGAAGAAAGAGACATGGTAGGAGGATAAGTTAATAAATTATTGATAGAGGTTGATCCAAACAAAATTTGGACTTAAGGAAAGAGGAATAATTTTGCCCATGTGGCATATAGGAAAGGAATGAGATGGAGTAATTGGAGTTGTTATTAGTCCAAACATATGTGGATGAGAATGAGATTGTAGTTGAGATCTCATTAGAAGAAGAATGGCATAAAATTGCAACAAGTGATGAAGAAGAAGATGAGATACCATAAGGATTAATAGGGACAACCTTCCAAAAGGAAATGCATACACTTTTGATGACATCTTGAAGACTGAAATAAAAGATGAATATATTGCTACAATGTAATGTAATGTCCCTTTATGGATATTTTATAAAATATGAAATTTACCATGAATCATTTCCAATACTGGACATAAATCAAATACTAAAACAACCCACATGTAATATTGATATTGAAAATCCACTTGAAACTTCACTCAAATCCTTATTGTATTGAGATGAAAGCATACAAAATACTGGTAATGAAGAAACAAGATAATAAATTACACATGCAATACATAAATTCCAAATCTGATAACAACCCAACTGTAATATTCTATTCAATGTGTTGTCTACACTTTTAACACTGGAAAATATATATAAATAGAGCAAAAAATTCACAACATCAAAACCTTACTTGTTAAACTCCAGATAAAATCACCCTGCATAACAACAATAGCCCTAGTACAATAACAATTCACCAAGGACATAATATAATAGTCTAGGGAAATAAATCATAGGGTTTCAAGGAGGAACGACACTAGATTAGAGGGTGGTATGATGTCCTTGAATGTTGTCTATAACCCCACATAGTAGTTTGTTAATACTTCAAACCCTCACAAAATACTATAATATGATATAAATCTTCAACCACACTAAAACTAAAATTTAATATTAATTTGTAAGCACAAATATGATTCCTAAATGGAATCACCTCAATGGGTTAGAGGGTTTTCATCCTCCAAACTTGTATATTAGAGGGGTTTTGTCCTCACATGAAAATATTTGAAGACAAAGCTCAAACTCTGGAATAGGCCTTTGTTTTCAAAGATGAATAATGAATAATGACTCTTTTGAGCCCAACACCACCTTTTATAACTTCCCCTTTTCCAATTCACCCTAAAAGTATTTAAAAATACTTTTAATAAAACATTACTTTTCATCCACTCAATAAAAATTATTTTTTGACCCTCTTAATTATAATAATACATAAGTTTCCTTTTTATGTTATAAAATAAAAGTGACTTAGGACAACTTAAAGTATTATTATTAATTTATTTCACTAACTTTATCTCTTAGCCTACGAGAAATAAGGAATAGGCCATGGGTCTTCTGATCAGTTAATATTGAAAAGGGGACATGATAGTTCGCCCTTCCCATAATTGCCTGTCCTTAAGAAATTTCATATTCAACACTCCAACTTAGCTACACATCTCTTCAATGTTAGGATCCTAAATTATTCTTGGGAGTTTGATAGTCCCTCTACCCAATTTATTTGACTGAAGGACTTCAATTTCTTATTGTGATGCAACATCTTTGAATGGTTCTGTTTGTTGATTGACATCCCCCTGCAAAGTCTTTGTAGACTCCTCAGATTGGTCTAACTTAGTTGTTTATCTTGGTCATGTAATCTCATATTTACCTAGTGGTTACCTAATGTGAAAGATGAGCTTGCTGGGTAAAGTATAACTAAATGAAGATACTCTTAGTTTCTCTTCTAACTCAATAATGTCTACATTTTTTTACTCCATAATCTTATTTAATTTGTTCAAGTTGTAAATAAGCTAAATATTCTCATCTGTCAATTCCTTACAATCCCTCTCAAGCTCATTCACATCTCATTTCAAAGTCTCCAAATAATGATGCAAACCGTGTTGTGATTCATCTATTAATTTTGTGACTTTTGTCAAATAATGTTTACTTGCAAAATTGATTTTTTTCCTTTAGTGTCTTGATCACTTATATTTGATATGATAATGCTTACATCCATTCAACATTTTAAATATTCTCATGTGTCTCATTGCCTTGGCCAATCATAATTTTATTACTCTCATGAGTTATAGGTGAAAATTGTTGACTTAAGACTCGTGCATTTTGTACATTTAAATTGAGATTTTTATTGAGTTCCTTCTTTTTTATATCTTTCTGCATTTTTGGAACAGCATATCTGACATCTGGTTCTATCGTTTGGACATATATAGGTTGTGTTCAACATTTGATCTCAAATTTTCAACCTCTATCTTGAGATTATCTCTTTCAACCACAACAATAGAGAATTTGGTGCCCAATTCTGCATATTATCTCATCTCTTCAACTTTTTGTGAGATAACCATATCATGATTTATTTCCCTTGCTTCCAAAAGCTTTTCTATCTCTACATTATGTTCCTCTATTATTTCCTCTATATCCTATAGAGTAAATAACCAACTCTGTATTTTTCTTCTTGAACTTTGTTGATCTATAAGCTCAAATTGGCATTAGATTCCTTTTGAAGTTTTATCTCATCCTCAAATTCTTTAGTCATATGCCTTGTATCTTATGCTTCAAACTTTCATTGTTTGCACCCTTTATACTCTCTATGTAGTCATGTAGTATTGATTTTAACTATTCAACCTCCTATTTAAAATTGTCTCGCTCTGTTTGCATTGTTAAAAATTGCATTTCCATTTCTCTGTGTTGTCATTATTGTTTAGCAAGTTGTTGCTTCAAAATCTCAGTTTCTCAAATAAATTTATGCACCTTTATTTCCCAAAATGTAAATTCCTTTCACAATCCTAGGATCAAATGTCTAAACACCATAATGCACTTATTTGGAAAAAAATGAATATCAATATGATGTTTACCTTGCTCACAAGGTGAGATGGTATAAATGCCTCTCAATACAAAGTATCTGGTTGCCAGGGCAATTCATGCCTCATGAGAAATTTTGTTAATTATGAATACCTTTATTTTTATAGGCATCACAAACCATCCTTCAAATGTAAGGTTTAGCTCCATGGATTGAGGATCTAGTGATGATCGATTCATGAACTACAACCACTAAACTTACACAACCTAGTTATCATTCATAACATATTTAGTAATAATGCTTTTTATTTTATCACAAATTTTACCCTACTTATGTCTAGAAATATCTCTTGGACCCCATATTATGATGTCTAGGTAGCTTTGGGCAAAAAGATCCATGTGCTTGATCGTATCAAAATATTTCCCATGATGGCCAAATCATGTGCAATATTATATGTTAATCTATTCAGTGAATGATCTTGTTGACCTTTGACCATAAATGGTAGATCATGAGGATGCAAACACATAAGGTTACCACTGCCTTCTCCCCCCTTGAGGTTGTTAAGCAATTTTCCTTAATATGATAATATTTCCACACAAATACAACTCATTACATAAGGAGGATATCATGCTAGTGTCGAATGATAGACTAGCAACTAAATCAAAACCAATATAAGAAGATAAAATTGTTGTTGCCCTATCTAGCATACCATGGACCTTGTATAGAATACAACCATTTATCAATTTATCGCTAATCACCATGTCATATGTATTTATCAACATAATCATAGTTTGGATATCAGATCTGAATCCAACTAAAATGATATGAATTTGTTTACCTATATTATGAATTGTCCCATTGTTGCTTGACTTGAGAGCACTATCGGATGTGAGGTGACATGCCTTGGTACCCTGCATTTGACCCATGTGCTCTAACCACTAAATTATATTATCATTCACAATATTTTCCTTATGTTCATCTAAGGTCAATTCAAATTTTTTTCTTATCCATTTATATAGGATAATGAAATTATCAGCAATAATGATATTGAAATTAGAAATTCTACCCTGTATAAACTTAAAAATATCACCTAGAGTCCACATGATTATGCACAAAAAATTTTGAGCCAAAGGATCTATATTCACTCTTTTACCCTTCATAGAATGATGGTAAAACTAAAATATACATGTGCTATCATTCCCATATATTGAGATGAAATTGTAAGAGTCCTTACCCTCTTTGGCTAAAATAGGAACTTCTGAGATATTTATTTTAGCATTAAAATCAATTGAAACATTTTATTTAATTGCATGCATATCAACATGATTATTTTGAAATTTAGCCCTATATGGTAGTGGCTCACTCTTCAGAAGATTCTTTTCAATTATAGACATTTTACATTCAATGTGTAATGTCTATTTCTTCTTGACTTCATTAATACAAACATTTTGTTTATATAAAGTCATACCTTTTTCTATTGAGGACTCTTCACCTTCAACTTGCATGGTGGATTCTTTCTATTCTTCTTCTTATGACTCTTTTTTATCTAGTTGTATTTTTATTGATGCCACTAGACCTAGCATGTTATTATAATACTCTTTCAAATATTTGTCTGTTCTATCTCTTACCCTACAGGCTAGCATGATCATAGCTTTGATACCACTGTAATGTCCCTTTTTGGATAGTTTATAAACTCTAGAATTTATTATGAATCCTTTCTAATACTAAACATCAATCAAATACTAAAACAACCCACATGCAATATTGATATTGAAAACCCGCTTGAAACTTCATTGAAATCCTTATTGTATTGATATGAAAGCATACAAAATATTGGTAAAAAAGAAACAAGATAATAAATTGTACATGCAATATGGAAATTCCAAATCTGATAATAACCCAACTGTAATATTTTATTCAATGTGATGTCTACACTTTTAACACCGAAGAATACATATAAATAGAGTAGTAGATTCACAAAAACAAACCCTTACTTGCCAAACTCCCAATAAAATCATTATGCACAATAGTAATAACCCTGGAACAACAACGATTCACTAAGGATAGGGTATAATGGTCTAGGGAAATAGATCGTAGGGCTGCAAAGAGGAATGGTGTTGAGCTAGAGAGTGGTATAATGGCCCTGAATGTTGTTTAGAACCACACGTAATGATCTGTAAATACTTCAAACCCTCAAAAAGTAATAGAATCTGATAACAATCTTCAACCACACTGAAACTAAAATTTAATCTTGATTCATAAGCATAATTATGATTCTTGAATGGAATCACCTCGATGGGTTAGAGAATTTTCATCCTCCAAACCTGTATATCAGAGGGTTTTCATCCTCAGATGAAAAGATTTGAACCTAAAAATCAAAATATAAAATAGGGTTTTGTTTTTCAAAGATGAATAATGACTCTTTTGAGCCCAACTCCTTTAATAACTTTCCATTTCTAATTTACTCTAAAAGTATTTAAAAATACTTTGATTAAAACATTACTTTTCATCCACTTAATAATAATTAATTTGTGACCCTTTTAATAATAATAATACATGTGTCATTTTTATGTTATAAAATAAAAGTGACTTAGGGAAACTTAAAGTATTACTATTAATTTATTTCTCTAACTTCATTCCTTAGCCTATGAAAAGTAAGGAATAGGCCATGGACCTTCTGACTAGTTAATTCTAAAACAGGGACATGGCACATAAGTAGTAATTTTGTTTGACATTATAATGAGGAAACAAGAGAGGATGACACATAAGTAGTAATTTTGTTTGACATTACAATGAGGAAACAAGAGAGGATGATGTAAAAACTATAGTATAGCTAACATTTGAGGTTATGGGTGATAATTTTTATGCTTGAAGGTGTTTTGAGTTATCTTAGAAAGATAACTATGAAGGAAGAAGTAGAAGATGAGGTGTACCCTTGGAAAAGAGTATGTGACAATAGTGTTGAAGACACTTTATGGAGGTGGATGGATAGGGGTAGGTCAAACTCCACAAGAGGATGGAATTGGAGAAAGAGTGATAATTGGAGGAGGTGGATAGACTATGCCCAAACAATGGGTAAGAGAAGGGTGATTGGAGCTAGGTGAAGGAGGATGAATTATGGTATAGTAGATAGTTGGAAAAAGAAAAAGAAATAAAATGATAAATTTCACAAGTAACAAGTTGGAAGGGAACACAATGGCCAAGTCATTTGGCTAATAAAATGGTTATACCATTCACCTTAATTTTTTGAGCTGAATCTCATTTTTTTAACTTCTGGTATATGATGTAGGAGCATCCAGGTTCACTAGCAATCTTGCATTAACCAAAAACATGAGTAGTGATAAGTAGTAATAAGTAGTGTATGTAAGCCTTTAGTTTTTGAATTGACTATGTTACTCTAGAACCACCTCATGAAGTTCAACGTATTTCCTTGGTCATCAAACCATCATTGCAAGATGTTGCACACTCCTCAATGGTGTAACACCTAGAAACATGATGCACAAGTGTGGTTCTATATAAAACTAAAAAACACACACTAATGTTCTGCACCATCTTGCACCATTTATATAACATTTAGTTAGCTTCAACAAGACACCTAAACACATGATGCATAGTAATGTATCTATACATAACTCTAAAACATGCTACAATGCATTGTGCCATCTTGTGTTAGGTATATGCCTTTATAGGTAGATTCAATAAGTGGCATAAAACATGAAAATAAGATGTGCATCAACACTTTTACATATAGCTACTAGAACCCCCAACAACCATGTGGACATTTCACGTCACATTGTGCCTTGTTTAGTGTTATGTCCAAGGCTAAAATCTTAGCAACATCCTTGTCAAATTTTCATGCATTTGTCAAAGAAGTTGCATAATTGATGGAAGTTGGAAATTCACAAAGAGAAGATGAAACATCTCGTAAATGGAAGATGAAGCATTTTGACTTCCATAACGGTTCTTGAGAAACACCTTGATAAGAGAGATAAATTCCATTTGAGAAGGGGTTCAGTCCATAAGAGCAGAAAAATCAAGAGATTCAATAATTATAGATTGGCAAGGAAGTTCTGGAGAAGCCATTAAAGAGTTGTAACTAGAGACTTGTTATAGTACGCAGGTCTGAGTAGAGAACTATAGGATTAGGCCATGTCTATGAATGGAATGATATTATAACACTGCATGTGTTTGTAGTATAAATAGATTAAATTTATTTTGTATACATTATAATTTATTCGTTGAAGTAATATAAATGGTATTTGCTTAATTCTTTGTGTATGGACTATGTGTTCGTAAGTTGTTGAGTGTTGAAACCTAGGTTGCATTATCTAATGTTGATTTTTATTTGACATCCTAACAATGAATGCATCTCCTTATGATGTTTGTAGGATGCACGTCATCATCAAGATGACATAACAGGAATTCATAATTTCTCTTTTTTGTTCTTCAGGGTAGTTGAACATCAACACCATTGTTTTAATATATTTAGTATTAGATACCTGCACATCAATTTTATTTTAGCATAATATCCATACACATCAACATGATTTGATTTTAAGATAACACACTCAAATTTCATTTACCTCAAATACATTATTATCTCTTGGAGTTATTCTATCAATGCCTCCTCTTCTTCTACTACTTCAACCACTACCTCAATGAGGATGTGAAGACTCTCCCTATACATAAAATAGAATATATTTTTAAGTATCCAAGGAATATAAATAATCAAAATAAATATTAACGCATTTTTCAAAAGTTTATATAAATATTGTTGTTACATACAAACTCGTGTGATGCAGGTATACTTGTTGATTCAAATAGTCTATTTACAGGAGATTAACCCAGACTAATTGAAGAGTTTTGTACAGGGGTTCAAAATGTACTTTGTATAGGTGATGTATGATATCTACTTGATGATGGCATACTATCTATGACACAAAGGATATTTTAAAAAATAATCTTAAGGTTATAACAATAATATTTCTACATAGATGGAGTATAACTCAATAGGTAATTGGTATGTCACTTAAATTGAATATTATATCTTGATTTAGCTATTAAGATTTACAATGTTTAAAAAATGTATTCATGTGCTACTAAATTATCATATTAAAAAATTAATGAATAAAATCAAGTAACTTACATTATCCTCCACCCAAATCAACCTGCTTCACCTACACCTTTTCGAAATGTTTATGAAAATTCTTATTCTCCACCAAAATCACATCACTTATACCACTCCTCTTCCAAATGAAAGGAAAAAATGAAATGGATTTGAGAGGTATTATGCACAAAATGTGTACAAATATGCTCTAAATGAGAATGAATAAAATTGGCGATGCTAACCTGACATTAGTAGTGTAATTATTTAGCATTAGTTTAGTGTTGACTTTGCATCACTAATGATACAAAAAAACTAAAAATAATGGCAATGTTAGGCCGACCCAAATGGTGATGCTATTCTGACCCAAATGGTGGTGCTAATTGCACCATATGTAGTAGTGATAATGTCAAAAATTACCAAAATTAACTTCTATTACATTCTTAGATTGAATGATGAGGTGGCAAAATTTATTGTTAATCTTACCATTGACATGAAGGTGGAATTATGGAGTGAGGAAGACTTGGAATTATTATTTACTTATACAGGCAAGTGCTTAAAATTTATTATAGATAAGGATAAAATGCATCATATTTATAGTCGAGTCATGGATCGGGATTACAAGTAATGATTTGTCTTCCATTAGAAAATGTTAATATATGGGTAATATGGATAAATGGATTTACACTAAATTACAACACATAAACCCAAATTACCTTTAACTAGGCTAAATAACAGGCACAAAACAATAATCAAACCTAATAAATTAATTCCAAATCTAGAAGTAGGACAAATATGTAGGGTTTATACTTATTTATTTTTATTTTATGATTTGGCCATAATCGTCAAAGGGTGGTAGTATAAATGCACACTCAAGAGTGACAGGTAGCTAACCCAAAAAATTGATGATGATCAGAGAAGTTTGGATTGATTGTACACTTTCACTCTACACAATTTAAACTATGTTGGTGTTTTGGAAAAAAGTGTAGATATGTGCAAAAAAACTTGAACAATGTGTTCGCCTGGGTATAATCTCCAAAAACTTAACTTAGTTTCTCAAACTTTCTCTCTGATCAACTACAATACATTGTTCTTCTTCTTGTTTTGATTTGGCAACAATATCTAAAAACTTAAGGCAAACAACATGTATTTTGGAGCCTACATAAAATCAAATAATAGTCAAACTATCTTGATATTTGTTATGACCCTAGATAGTAACAATATCGAAAACTATAAACCTCGATGATTGGAGAACCTACAATAACATGCAAACTAATTTCTTATGGTGTTTGTCTAGACATAAACTTAGGTGCTTCAAGGAATGTTTTGATGAATTTTTTAAAAAAAATATGAGATTACACAAGATGGATACACCCTGACCAAAATGGACCACTAAAAGCCCCATGAACATACACTAACAATCTAGACTAACTAAAAAATTAGGGCATGTCCAAGATAAATTGTCCTAGACACTTGAAACAAAGAGAGCAGGATAAAAAGGGAAGAGAAGAAAGAGAGACAAGATGATGCCTAATTTGGACCAATAATTGATAAGTACACAAACACCTTAAATTCATGCAATTTAACAACTAATAAATGTATATGAGTCATTTTTTAATATTTAGTATATGGTAACTGATATTATGAATGATATGTTTCAACATTAGCTTTTTCTTGATTTTGAATGTGAGACCATTCACCCATGCAAGCCCTTCACACAATACCCCTTAGGTAGGGGTCTCATGTTGGGCCCTGAAGCCCCTATAAATTTACCAAAAGAGATCACATGCAATTGAAAATGCATAAGTGCCACTTTAAATAAAATTGTAAAATTGTTATGGAAATTTCTATGTAGCAGCTGCTTCCCCATGACATCCTTGGACACCATTATAATATTTTATATTCCCTTTAAAAAAAAATCAACAATATTTTTTGTATGGGACCATCTATACAAGACCATTTATAGAAGAATATAATTTTTCTCAATAATTCTCCCTAGAAAATCTATACATTGTAATAAACTTCTTTAATTTCTCAACAATACCTAGTAAAAAATTAAATTAAGCCACCCCAACGGAGAACCACTAGGTCAATACCCCTCTAAAAATTTAAAAAATAAAGATAGATAGATAGATAAATAGATAGATAACGTCCACGAGACCCAAAAACAGTCTATGAGACCCCCAAACCAAAAATCAAAACCCAAAGAAGTGAAGAAACCATGGGAAAAGGAAAGCTTTTCTGACTTTAGTTCCCCAGCTTATCGTTATTTTGCATTTGAAGGTTCACTCTCCTACTATGGATCCTGATCAATAATTCCCCATTTCTATCAATGTTCTCACCCTCAAATATAGTGAGCATAGAAACTCCCTGTAGGCTGCCCACATATTTAGCTCGGATGTCATCATATGCAGAGCATTCCATGAGATAATGCCATTCCATCTCAACCATACTTGAAGTGCACATAGGACATATTTCTCTTCCCATTTTTCTTTTGGGATCTTCCACCTACGTGTCTCACATCGAAGTTGATGTGACCCCATTCTCAGATGTCCTTTGAGCATCTTCGTTCTCCATTTAATTTTTGCCCATATGTAAGTTTTTTGGTCATGCTCATAATTGGGGTTGAACTTGGCTATGTAGTATTGATTTTTCCTGCCTATCTACTTTGTCTATATGTTTATTTTAAACTTCTCCCTGACATATCTCTTTATCTCTTGATTAGTCTCCGATCACTCGTGAATGTTAATGTCCCACTTATCCATCCAGACCTTGTTTTGTTTCATCCATGTCCTCTTTCACTTGTTTAAATCTTCTTTTATTACTACCTTTGGCCACATATCCTCCTTCATACCCTCTACTTTCTTTATGTACCCTAGGAGATGCATCATAGTTGCAGCTTCTATTGGGAAACTACCTATTTCTGCTAGAATTATCTCGTATGGAACTGACTCTTTAAACTTAAAGGTACTTGTGATTAGACATTTTTGAATTCTCTCAAATTGCCTCCACTTTAACCTTGACATATTGTTGGCCCAAACTTCACACCCATAGAGTACCACTGGAAGTACTACTAGCCCAAACAAGACCCTGGTGGTCTTCCAATCCCACAAATCAACATCTTTGCACTTGTTTTGAAGAGAGTACAATGCTCTCCATCCTCCTTAAATTCTTTTCATTATGCATGTGTCCCAACTAAGCTTGTTAGTGAAATATAACCCTAAATATTTGTATTCTGAGACTATCTCCAATGGGCTCCCTTCAAACATGAAGCTTGCATGTCTTTTTTCTTTTCGATGCGAGAATATCAAAATCTTAGTTTTACTAGTATTGACTTGCATTTCAACCTTTTTATAAAAGAGCTCTAAAGCTTTCAAATGCTCCCTTAAGCTTTGGGTTGTAGTTGTGTTCAAAATAAGATCATCAATGAATAGGAGTTTGTTCACATAACTCACTATGTGGACTTCGCCACCCCCTAGTTTGTCTATCCATTCTTCATCTTTATCTTCCCATATTTTTTCAATTAAATGCCTTAGAGTGATACAATTGATCTATAGTTGAATGCTTTGGCCTAAAGCCCGCTTGTCCTTTTGCTCTCTTTCCCTATTTTTCAGCCTGTTCACTGATTTTACGTTCAATCATGCTTCCAAACAATTTTCCCATGAGAGGATTAATCATAATAGTTTTATAGTTAGATGGGTTATTGACCTCTCCACTTTGAAGAAAGGTATGACTAGGCTAGTGGTCCATTCCATGGGAAACCATACCGAGCGATGTTGTTGAAGATGTCCCTTATGTGAGGTGTCAAGATATCTATCCCCCATTTTAAATGTTCACCTATAGACCATCTACATCCCGTGATTTATTGTTTGCTAGCCTGTTGATTCCTTTTATTACCTCCTTTGGGGTAAACAACTTTCCCTGCACGGTGATTATTGGGGGGATGTCCTTGTCTTCTTTGTGTTCATATAATAGCCTCGCATACTCTAGCCATTGCACTGGTGTAATATTGTTCTTTGTTTGCTTTTTACTTTTTTTGAGCTCTTTCCAAAAACGTTTAGGGTCACGCTTTCCAAGCCAAATCTATGCTTCTTGCCTTGTTTTCATGTATTCCTCCTTTGTTTTTACCAATTGCATGTACGCTTTTTTGTCTGCTTTCTTCCCTATTTTCTTGAGATTCTTCTTTGCTGCCTTACATTCTTCGTTGAACCAAATATCTGTCAAGAAACTTACTTTTCTCATATTCTTGGGCTTAAATCTTTTGCACTTATTTAATGCTTCTTAGATTGCACCCATTAACTTCTTGTTGTCGATGTGACTCCTACGAGGCCCATATTGTCCCCTTTATACCCCCTGTAGGTTGACTTTCAGAGCTATTCTAAAAATTTATTGGTTATCTTGCATCAAGCTTATGTTTCCCTTCCCTTGTTTTTCCTTTTGATTGTCTTGGATTTGCTCATGTTGATTTTAGGGCCCTGACACACCGATTTTTAAGTATATTGGGTTGAGATCAGATTTAAGGTCAATCGATGATTCCCCAATTTTCATCTCGACAATTCTTTGTGTCAACTCATGAGAGCAAATGCTGGAATCTACCACACTTTGCCCGTTATAAGTTTTGCAAGCATGCCCCCCCTGATATTGGCCATGCCTTCATGCCATTGCATATAAGAAGATTATGTATGCTACATAACCCTAGAAGTTCTTCCCCAAAGTATGTTACATTTTTTTGCCCATCTTTTGATTTCCTTTTCCACATGTTGTTCTCCTCTTCCACTAACCATAAAGAGTTGTTATGTGTGTCTTCACTATCCCTTAATGTACCAATTTGTTTGTTTACTGCCCTGCCATTGAAACCTCCCATTAAGATTACATCTCCCATTTGACTATAAACTGAAATGTCCCTCCCTAAAGCTGCATATGGTTCTGAACAATTCATCTTTAATTTCTTATATAATTTTGATTGTTGCAGTGCAAAGTAACCTATTGTTGCGCTGATTGTGCTTCCGTTTTCAGTGATTTGAATCCAAATATATTAGTTATTCGGGTCTTTTAAGAAAGGAAAAAAAAAACAACTTCTCTATCTTCAAAAACAAAGAAAATATCGGGGTTAAAAGTGGGGCATTAAATCCCAAACTAAAACAATCTTTTGCACCGCATCCACCAGTCTGCTGATTTCAATGCAATCACATTTAAAAATTAAGTTGAATCCCTTAGCCTGATTCAATCATTCTGTCGGTTTTAACTTCGCCACCAAATTCATTAATTCATTCATACATGAGCTACTCGTTTGCACAGTAAAACATTAATCCGATGGCCACTACCCACAAAAACAAAAGTGGGTTTCCAGCCTCATTATCCTTCAACAGAACCCATTTCATGGTAGCCCTGTGCCTCATAGTCACAACATTCTTTCTAACCAGATTGCTGGATCGGACAGTGTGTAATTGTGGCATGCATGGCCAAGAAAGCATCAGATCCCATGCAGAACAGAGCAGCACAATGCAGGCTGTTTTTGAAAAAAACAGTTTGGGATGGCCAGAACAGGGATATGGGTCTCGGATTTCTATCAAAATCTATGTGTATGAAGAGTCGGAGGTTGATGGGTTGAAGGAGCTGCTCCATGGAAGAGATCATTCTATTAGTGCTGATTCATGTGCAAAAGGCCAGTGGGGAAGTCAGGTAGAAGACTAAACTGCCCTCACATTTATTTTCTTTTCATGGAAAAACTAATTAGTTCATATAATTTTTTAAGACCTGTAAACATGGGTCTGCTTGATTGCACTTCATAATTATACCACAACCTCATTACATTGACGGATACCCCCAATTACCGTTACTCTGTAATTCCTTTGACCTAATTTTCACTTTACAATTACACCACAATCTCGTTACATGTTTGCTGGCGAGTGCCCTTAATTACAATTACTCAGGAAGTCCTTTGACCTAATTTGTATATATATGTGATGTTAGGTACGGTTATGCACCTTTTAATGCAGTGTGAGATAAGCTTAGACCACATTCTTAAGATTTTTAAACATGGGCCATATGCTGGATTGTACCCCATAGTCACACCACAAGCCCTGTCACATTTCTGTAGGAGTTTGGGGGATTTAAAACTGGGTCAAGCTCTTACAAGTGCCCCCAATTATGATTACTCGGCAACTCTGTGGCCCTAATTTGTTTATATTTAATTATATAGTCAGTGGAATTTTTGAATCACAGACTGAGTTTGAATTCATGATGTTTAGCGTTGTTTGGGTTTGGGACACTTTTAGGTTCAAATTTCACGCAGTTGAACCCAGAAGACTCCCATAATTTATGACGCTACAAAAAATCACTCAAAGACATTATTTGGGTTATTTGCACTTGTAGATTATTTTTATTATTTGCTTGGTGATTCACGGGTTGGGTCCTTAAAAGCCCCATTAATGTTACACTACAACCTCGTCATATGTCTGCTCGAGTTACGGGCTGCCTTATTGCGGTGGTGGGATTTTAACCTGGTCCATTCTTACAAGCGTCCTCCATTACCGTTACATTATAACCACTTGGACATAATTATATCTTTTTTTTTAATTTCGTAAATTCCCTTTTTGAGGTAACTGTTGGGTCATTTGTGATCCAAAGTTGTTTGTTTGTTTATTGGTAATTACAAATAACCATTTTATTTATGTATTCAGTTTTTCGGGTCAGTTATTGGTTGGTTTTCACGACCAACCTTCATAAAGCTATAAAAAGCTTTATGAATGATGTAAACATCGAATGATTGCATTGAATACATTTTTATCTTATTCCTTCTATTTATTCCTCCCGTTCTTGGAGCAAATAGTGGTATCAGAGCCATGAATGTGAAAGTGGAAGGAGAGAGACAGCCGCTGCTGATTTTTTGAAGCCCTGTAGTGTTCGTACGGCATATAATATCACACCAGATACGGCGTTTGAAGCATACGACGACTAAAACTGGCGCAGCATAATGATGAAGCTCGTTAAATTTTTTAAAAAGATTTAATGAGCAGATTCGATGGTGCAAAAACTCATATTTTTCTGTTTTGTATATGTGGGTGGCATTGATCATTTGATTTTTGTAAATTGTCGGCCTGCTCTTAGCTTAGAACTGCATAAATTGAAGAAGGATGACAAATGCTTCAATTTCTCTTCAAATTGAAGAATGCAGACCTGTACGGCAAGCTTAACACGTTGAATAATGCAGCATAAAATCAGGATGGAACAGCAGGAGATTGTAAAAGTTCTTAAGGTCTTTCAAAGCCCTAAAATCATTGTGGGCTCCACCAAACAAAGGCATAGTGCTCCACCAGAACAAAAGGCACATTAAAAACATTCAGTGAAAGTTTTAACACATTTTTTTAAATTCTGAAAAGTCAAGTTTATATTGAATATTTTGCATCTTTATATTCAAATTTGTTGAAGGCAAGTTGGATAGGATATTTTTCGTAGTCACTTGAAACAAGAAGAGTCTAGGGTTAAAAATCCATTGGTATATATTTTGGTCAAGTTCTCTTTTTTGATCATATTTTGTATAAAAGCAATGAAGGGAAAAGGAGGTATAAGGGTGTAATAGGTTATATAAGGCATAATATCTTTTGACAAGTCCCAACATCACCAAATTGTAATCAGAAGCTATTTGGTGGGTAAAGGCCAAACCTTGATAGCATTACTTGATTGTTTTTTGCACCATGGCAAAAATTGTAAGTTTAATCTTTGAAAAGGGTAGATTAACACTCAAAAACTACAAAGAATGGAGCTTATACATAGAAAACACGCTATTTTTAAATGATTTATGGGAAATAATAGAAAAAGAAACCACACCACCCACTGGAGCCACAAACTTGGTTGAATGCCAAAAATGTGACAAATGCGTACTCGCACTGTTAAAATCATCCTGCACTACACAGGTGATTATTTACATTGAAGCCTTTAAAATTGGCGCATGGAAAGCTTGGAAAGCGTTAAGAGATTTGTATGACAAACAACTTACCTATAAAAAGATTGATCTCTTAATGCAGTTGCTTAATAACAAGCTTAGCACCGAAGAAGATGTATTTGAATATCTCCCCTGCCTAAAAACTCTGAAACAAGAGTATTGTACTACAGGATGTAAGATCAATGATGACATGATTATATCCATAACTCTAAATGGTCTCAATTCTTCTTATACCAACTTTGTTGAAATGTTGCAGCTTAGTGATAAGCTTAATGGCGCAACATTTGACTCTATTTGTGAGTTGCTGACTTCGCATGAGCAACAATTTGCAAAGAAAAAGAGTGCCTACCAAAAAAGTTCACTATACAAAGTTCAAGTCACATCACAAAGATCATCACCATGTACAGAGGCAGTTTCAGAAGCATTCTTTGAAACATTCTTCGAGATACAATCCACATCATTCTAGATAGTCTCCACAACATTCTCACTAGCACTCTCCAAGATCTTTGAAATGAAGACGTCACCATAGGCATGCTTTTCACTCCAGCAGTTCTTCTCGTGATTTAGATTCTTCTAGATCTCGTCGACACAGGAAAGAGCCTAGATGTTTCAAATGTGGTGGTATTGGACATATTGCTTATGTATGTCCTTCTCAACGACCCCGCTCTCCCCACAAAAAGAGAGTTGAAGCCAATTATGTGGTTCATTCTAGTGGCAGATCTTTTGGTTACTCCAGCTATTCACCTAACAGTCTATTTTGAGTGATCAGTGATTCACCTGTCTTGTGTGAGCTACTAGGCTCAAGATCGAGATCTATTGTAGTAGCATTTTTTGGCTCGTGTTCTTACTTTTTTCTAGTTTTGGCTTTTTATCCTTGATATTGACATGGAGTAGACATGATTGTTTGATTTTGTTTCTCTCGATGCACAACTTCTCACCTCTTGCTTGATAGGAGAAGATATAGCATTGGTTGGTCTTTGATCAGTTGTCGATGATAGTATGAGTTGACAGGAGTTGCTAGCACCAGTAGTGGTGAGCAAAGGTCACCGGCAATTTTTGGGTGTCCGTGAGATGTACCATACACAATATAGGTTGGTCACTTGGATGGGCTTCTGTGTAGAGCCTTATACAGGTCAATGTAGTTGGACAGGTCTTGATCATGTTCTACTACAGTGTAGTACTAATGCTCACATGAGATGAGTAGGCTTTGATTGTGTTCACTGGCCTTTTATGCCACAACTCGTAGGGCGAGCTTTTGTATGAAGCAACATCGATTTTGATCACTACCATGAGGTACAGTGCACCAATTGCAGTTGTGTTAGAGTTTTTTTTATGACTTTACAATCATTGCTCCAGTTCTTTCATCTTCTATACCCCTTTAGATCAAGGGGGAATTTGTTGGGTCATTTGTGATCCAAAGTTGTTTGTTTGTTTATTGGTAATTACAAATTACCATTTTATTTATGCATTCGGTTGTTTGGGTTAGTTATTGGTTGGTTTTCACAACCAACCTTCATAAAGCTATAAAAAGCTTTATGAATGATGTAAACATCAAATGATTGCATTTAATACATTTTTATCGTATTTCTTCTATTTATTCCTCCCGTTCCTACATTAAACAGTAACATTCAGCTTAGTTGATAAGACTGAGGAGTCTCTTGGGTGAATTTGCACCTGCACCCATTGTGTTCGATGTAATATCTTATCCAATTTCAACACTTTATATCTCTCCTGGTTTGTGAACTTGGGCCTTTGCTTTGAAAATCTATTTTCTTTCACCACTTGAGCTCATCCCATTCGACTGGACATATTTATATTCAATTATGTAGTGCATTTCCTTTTTCAATCAGACACCCCAAAGTTTCAAGGATTTGATTCACTGATAACAGCATTATTTGGTTTATTTTGCACTGTTAGATTAATTGGCCTTACCCATAGATTTGGGGTTGTTAAGGAATTATGTTAAACACGTTGGGCTTGTTTGTGTTTGCAAACATTTACTTATGTCCCTCCAGTCTTGTAACATCCTTGGGAAATTAAATAAAAATGTGTAAAATGCATGTTTTTCCATTAGTAGGTTTTGTATACCAATGACTAGGGTTCAGCAATTAGATGTGTAATGAAAGGGATTCAATATCTCGAATTGGGTGGATTTTGGAATTTACAATTATTAGCATATATTGGAACCCAATCTATATTTCAGTGTCTCTTTTCTTTGTGTGCCTCTTGCATTTTGATCGGAGTTGCATACTATTGTTTGTTTCTTTACTAATTGCATCTCTAATTTTCTTCATGGTTAATTGAACTAAGTTTTTCCAAACTGTTAGCAATGTCATTATCAACTTTAAGCAATTTTATATGATCTAGATTTGTTTATGATGGAAGAATATTCCTGATTCAATGTTGTATTAGCATTGGCAGGTTTGGATTAGCCCTTTTGTATACTTATTTTCTGGACTACATAGCAATCTCTGGTAACATGTATTGTAGCTTTGTCTGTTCTTGCTTCTGAAGATTTTATCTTCTAAAGCAATTCGCTCTATTGTGCCTTTTGGTGAAGCATTAATTCTTGACTGAGATTTCTCTGATTCGCCAGGTTGTGGTTTTCCGCATTCTATTTCTTTTTTAAAATTGAGTTGTTGAACAAGAGCATACACCTTTGAAGTCTTACAGACTTTCACTTTTTCTACTGTAGGACACACCTCATTTTTCGGATCTCATTTTTCTGTTGTTTTTAGGACCCTTTATTTGATCCATTAAGTCTAAGGATCTCAGATTTTAAGAGTGCAATAACTGTCATTTCTAGTTGAACTTCCTTTGAACAACAAGAGTTCCTCTTATTTGCCTAATGGACAGCTGAACTCCGTGCTTCTGTGAATCTCAGGGTAATTTTTCCTGCTCTTGTAATAACGTGAGCTCTTTTTCTATATAATACTTTGTGAAAGAGCAGCACCTAGCTAAGTGACCATTCTCATACTGTTTTCTTCTGAAGGCCACATTTTCATATTCAAGATGTTAAGTGAACAGGGATCACAAAAAGTCCAATTCTACAGCTAATAACCACACAGTGATAAGTGAATATAATGCCTTCCTTTTTAGATTCTGAGAAAGTAACAGACTTCCAGATTACATTAAACTGTTGGAGCATTTCCTCAATCATTGATTGGAGGTTGGGCATTGTTCATCCATTCTAGGGAAGATGCAGCATTTACCTGCAATGAATTGAGATCCATATACCAATGTCTCAAAAATTGATCCACCCTATTCATGAACCAATGGCCAGAATAAATAATTACAGCTCTGTCTTCTTGGGAATACATCTCTTCAATGGAGAAACCTCAAAACAAAGGGAGACTAGTTCTTCCTTAAACTTTTCTAACTAATTTGAAATAGAATCCATCAGTGGTTCTCCATTTGGCCAAAGCCTGTATACCTATAAGTAAGGGCATAAACCTTCACAATCTCATCAGCAGTCTTTTGGGCCAAATCTGGGAGGCCCTTTGTGGTCATAGTTGAGGCCATCTTTTCATTGCATGTGCTGATGGGAGGAAGCTGTGATCCATACCAAGAGCCTTAATAGATCACCTGTGAATGTTGGCTATATGAAACAACTCGAAAAGCTGTAGAAAGCAGATTCTTGAAATGGGGAGTGAAGAGACTAGCCAGAATTTACTTGACAAGGATAAGAAAAGAAAGAAAGAAAGAAAGAAAGAAAGAAAGAAAGAAAGAAAGAAAGAAATTATATTAATGTCCATGGATGACCAAAAGTAGGCCAATGGGGCTCAAGGAAACAACCGTTAACAATAGAAAGTTCAAGGAATGAGAATCCAAGAAGCTAAACTACATAAGACAAAGTAAAGCATTGTGCCACAAACAAAGGTGGTAATGGAACCAATACAAAAGGCAATGAGGGGTGAACAAGAGCCTCCAACAACATGTGCTGATGAAGACAGGAAGACCTCATTGGAAATCTTTGTCTATGCCTGAAGTGGAGGGGTTGTCTGACCCATCATCAATCACTGTGGAAAGGTCTGATAGTGTTTGTCGAGGGGTACCCAATGTTAGAGGGGCCCGGTTGGGAGATTCTAGGGGGAAGCAAAGTGCTTCCTCTAGAATCTCCCCTAGCATCCAAGGCAGATGTACTTCCCATAGTACAAAAGAGTGAGTCTGTCCCTATGGTTTGGGGGCGGTCGGTAAGTCATAGGTCCATGTTTGCATCCACGTCGATAGGAAGAAGCAAAGCCACAGTGTCGAGGGAGAGCAAGATGGGGGGATTTGAGTACTCTGAGCAGTACTGATATGTTGGGTGAAGCATCGCCTAACTAATCTATCGGCTTTGATGTGTGATGGACTGATGTCCAAAGGGCGCTTAGTGCTGCCAATTGCCTAGATGGGTTGGAAGAAAGAGGTGATCAACATGGGGGATCTAGAGCTTTTAGGCTCCTCTTGTAGGGATTTGTTTCGGAGGGTGACTACCTCGCAAAGATAAAGAGCCAAACACTATTGGTCTGGATATCTAAAGAAAGTAGATAGAGAGTTGGCCGAGTCCCTGTAGACGCAGTGATATCGTCCCTAGATCTCATAGTAAATGGGACATCTGAAAATAAGGTGTTCCTTGGTCTCCACCCCATGGAGGGAGCAAAGATGACAGATCCAATCCGGATGGAGAATGTGGTGATTTGTTTCAACCCATAATTGATGAGAGCACACTCTCATATGGTGAAGGGGAAACCTTAAGCAGTGGGATCAATGACGTTGAAGATAGTGAGTGCAACAAATACTACCATCCACTACTTGTAAGAAATGCTCAACTTAGAAAGTAAGCTTGGGGTTGAGCAACTCATGGGGGAGAACCCAGTGGTCTGGATATACTGTTTGTAGATGTCCTCTCTGGCAGCGCTAGTGATGACGTCCTTTGTGGGAAAGACTTTGGGGGGGGAGCATCCAGAGAATACATGAAAGGGGGTAGCTGATCCATAGAGATGCTGATAGATAGGAGCAACCTAGTTTCAAAGTACCAACAATGTCGACGTCTAATGGGGACCAACGAAGCAATCCTCTCTGAGGAGCAAAGTGTTAAGTATGGATATCTCTCACGACCATGAGCCGAGTCCCCTAAGGACTTGAGTCTGTGAATGTAGAAAGTAAAAGCCTGAAGATAGTCTCAAGGTGTAGTGGTTGGGCATAAAATTCAGCTTGGATGATGTGCGGAGGAATTATACACTTCCAACGGATCATGTGTTGTAACATGAGAGTCTGGACCCTCTCAATACAGGCCCTCTCAAAATAATTCTATAGGTTTGATGATTGCATTAAAAAGGCGTAACTTGGAAGGAATGTCTTGGAAGTGGATTTGAAAACATTGATGTTCTAATACAGAAAGAGAGGCATACCCCTTACAAAGGTGTGAATGAGAAGCAGACTTCATGCTAAAGCATGGACCAGAGAATTAGACCCCCAAATAAGTGTAGGCCAATGTGATCTCTAGAAGTTCCCCTTTGTAGAAAATTTGGAATTTGGAGAGAGAGCGCTTGGAGATATTGAAGATCATTACCTTAGTTTTATTAAGATTGACCACATGTTGTCGAAGTTTGCAAAAATGAGCAAGGGCATCAAGTTGTTGTAAATCCTAGACAGAGTGTGAGAGGACAACATCATCGACGAAAAGAAAGATAGCTATAAGTACCTCGTGCAAAAAACCACCATCATCTATATGAGTATGTTGCCGAAGAAACTCCTCTAGGCTCTAACTCATCAATGTAGATGCTGAAAAGTGTCGGTGAAAGAGGACATCCTTGCTTGACCCCAATGGTACTCTTCACAAAGTCAGAAAAGCCATGTGAATTACAATTTTTCCCAAGACCTATCTCATAAAGTCTCCAAGCAGTGGTAATCAAAGAATCCGGAATACCAATATCTCTTAGCTTCTTGAAAAGCAAGTGTCTTGGAACTGAGTCAAAAGCTTTCTTGAAGACAACAAAACAATAAAAGACTTTGGAAGCCTTGTGCCGAGCTCCTTCAATAATAGCCTAAAGTGTGAAGATGTGGTTGATAGTCCTTTCTGAAGCCAGCTTGTCCCCTAGCTTTAATATTATTCCTTTCTAGGTACTTTGACAACTGCATGTCTAACACTGTGGCATAAAGTTTGGCAAATGTATGCCCTATCATAATGGTCTTGTAGTTTCCAGGGATAGAGAGATCTTTGGACTTATGAATAAGGCGAATAATGTGTTGGGACCACGATTGAGGGAAACTTGAAAGCACCACCTTATTAAAGAGTGTGGCAAGGGGGAAGGCAAGGGAATCCACACCTTATTTGATGAACTCAACTTTGAGACCTTCACAATCAACTACTTTGTTGGTGTACAATTTCAAGATAGCTCTCTTGACGGAAGAAGTTGAGAAAAAAACGAGGGTGGCAGGGGGGGGGCGCTGGCAGCAACATGGACATGAATATCATAGAGGGAACTAGCATAGGAGACCCATGCTTCGGGGGTGATGTCAGAAGCTATGGTTTTTCGTGGGAGAATCGTACACCAAAAAGTCTTAGGTCAGTGATGGAGATCAGCAAGGAGAGTAAGCTGTCTAGATGCAAGAAACTCCTGTTTCTTATGTCGAAGAAGACAACGGTACTCTGTATGGAGGGTGGGTATGGAGGGAAGGTCATGGGTTAGAGAAAATACAAGTCTCTGATGAAGGGATTTACACTCATCATCATACCATAGGTTCATGAAGCAGGTTCCATAGTGGGTAGGGGATCTAGAGTAATGAATAGTGTGTGGACAATAGTCAACGACAATGTCCCAAAGGGCTTGATATAAGAACTCATACATGGAGTCGGTGGTGTGAAGAGGGAGAGAGTAGAATCTAGACGTAAGAAGGGAGAGATGGGTAGCATAGTCAATGGCACAATTGTCATCAAAGTGGATAGTGGTATGTCTAGTAGTGGGGGGTGTGGTGAAATGGGAAGGGTGGGGTTACGGAGGGTGAGAGCTAGTATGGAGGGTGAACGTCAAGACGACATGGTCAACAAGGGGAAGCTGGGAAGAAACAAGAAAGCCATAGATGTGGGGGATGAGGGATCTGTTGGTGAGAACATAGTCCATGACGCTTGCACCACTGCCATGGGGAAAACAAGTGAATCTACTAGATTTGGGGAAGTGAGGAGGTTCGTTGAGAATGTGGAGGCTTTGAGATTCACCCAACTGGAGAAGGTGTTTCCCATAGGCCGTAACCGTAGAATTCCTGTCATTAGAATCTCTTTGTAGACCAAACTCCTCAAGATCTAATTCATGAAGACAACTTATCCTAAGCAAGGTCATGAATAGGTGTTTGGAGGTTCCCTGTACGGGCATTAAAATCGCCCAAAAGAATGATCTCACCAATAGTGGAGTACCAAGATATCTTTGGATAGAGGTCAAGGTACGGGTCTCCATCAACGTGAATGGCAAATGGAGAAGTGGCAGGGGGGAAGTAGCATACAACTATGAAGACATCCCGAAAAGCAGGTGGACCTTCTTTGAATCTATATCCACAATTACTTGGGGTGGACATCAAAAGCCACAAGTGAAACTCTAGACTTGAGGCTATCTCGAATGAGGCAAGCCACACCACTTGAGCCATGGAGACCACTTGATTTGCGGGTCTCATGACAAGAAGCTGGAATCCACGAGTACCCCATGATGAAAGCCAAAATCTCATGAAGCAATAACATCCTGAAAGGTACCTAGAGAAGACAATAAAGCGCCATTACAGGTCCAAGAAGCCATGGAGATGCCATCACCACCCACCGAGACCAGAGGTCATCATAGTGACGGTCTAGGGCGTGACCACCCAGGAGGGGGATAATCTTGAATGATAGCCCTATAGTCTCTGATAACAACCCACTTGTTCTCCCTCCTGGCAGCTACAACCTGAATACGAGCTTTCTGAAGCTCCTCCACCTAGAGTCATGTGAGATCTGCATCAACATATATTTTATGTTGGATGGAAAAGAGTTTATTTTTTGCTTTAAGAGTTTGCAAGACTCTTTTGTAGTTTGGAATTGGATAACGAGGGTGTTGTGCGACAAAGTCCAAGCTTTGTTAAGGGAGATGTCTTTCAAGCCCAGAGATTCCCACAAGAACATGTGACCTGCTTGTAAGGGATCAATTGGTTTAGGGAGACGACGAACACGAATGTTGAGTGACTTGGTTTGACGTGCCTTTTCTTCTTCAAACTTTGCTCGGACAACCATTTCCACAATTGGAGGTGTTTTCTTCCCCTTAACCACTTGTACCCACGAGTTATGTTCCTCAACCTGTTTTTGGATAGATTGTTGTTGCATTGTGGTTTCTTTTTTGAGGTGCTCATGTTGAATGATTATCTCTGATTGCTTGTTCTGAATTTTTGAAAGCACTTCATTAAGCTGCTGAAGGCATGGGGAATCAACGGGGGTGGCTTGAGTTTGTTCGAGCTTAGTTATTCGTGCTTGCAAATCAGCAACAATACCATCTTTCTCCTATAATTGTGTCTGGAACAGCAATAAAAGGTCTTGAAGTTCAGAACCTAGAGCCTCAATTCCAAATATTTGGTTGCAAATGCTAGCGTATTTAAATTTTGGGGTCAACACCTTGTGATGGTGAGGAGTTTTAAACCCCTGTAATAGAGGGAGCTCCATTTTGTCTGATGAATCTGCAGGTAATCATTCACTGCCCTATTGTTGATATGAAGTGCAAATCATTGCCCTAGCATGCATGCTGAAAGCCAATATTCACTGCCCTAGTACAAGTCTTGAAGACCATGATGTGTTCTGATTTGCTGTGTTCTGGTCTGTTGTTTTGTGGTGTTCATGCCCTAACAGCAAAAACTGCAATCACGCAAACTGTTCTGCACTGCTTTCTGCTGTTGTGCCCTTGTCCGCGAACGTCTTCACAGCCTTGACCATTTGGCTGTGCTGTTTGCATTATCCATGTGTTTTGGTTTGTTTTGTGGTGTTTGGTTTGTGCCCTAATGGCACAGACTGCAACAGGGTTTGTTTCGTGCCCTTGCTGGACTGCTTAATGCATCATTCCTGTGTGTGCCCTTGACATTTTTAATGTTGTTTTTAGAGCTTTCTTTCCAGTCCTTTCCCATCGGGACTTTGACGTTGCGCTCTGTTCTGTGTTGGCGTCATTTCCTCTTCTTTTCCCGTCGACTTGGGTGTCATTTTCTATTCTGTGCCCGTCGAAACCCGTCAAAGTCATGACCTCAGTTTTGTTCTCATGTTCCTGTTGTTCACATTTTTTTGTGCTCATTCACGTTCCTTCTGTTCCTTCATGTTCCTGCATTCCTGCTAGCTGCTTGAGGGTCTCTGTTCCGTTGAGGGTCTTTCTGCATTCCTTCAGCACGTTCCTGTGTTCCTTCACCATGTTCATGTGTTCCTGCTAGCTGCTCGAGTGTCCCTGCTCTGTCAAGGGTCTTTCTGCGTTCATTCACCATGATCCTACATTCCTGCTAGCTGCATTCCTGCTCATTGCGTTCCAGCTCTAGAGGAGACCCAAGTTTAAATACCCACGCCGCGTTAAGGCAGCCCACATGACACCCGCCGGGCATCATTTTCTGTTCTATTTTTGTTTAAACCCGTCGAAGTAACGACCTCGATTCTGTTCTCACGTTATTGCTGTTCGCATTTTCTGCATTCATTCACGTTCTTTGTGTTCCTTCACATTCCTGCATTCCTGCTAACTGCTCGAGGGTCTCTGTTCCGTCGAGGGTCTTTCTGCGTTTCTTTACCTGTGCTCCTGCGTTCCTGCTAGAAGCTCTAGGGTCCCTGTTTGGTCAAGGGTCTTTCTGCGTTCCTTCACCACGATCCTGCATTCCTGCTTGCTGTTAGCTGCGTTCCAGCTCTAGTTCCCTCCAGCTCTAGAGGAGACCCAAGTTTAAATCCCCACGCCGCGTTAAGGAAGCCCACATGCTAGATAAGAATGGAAGACATTATTCTGGTGAATTTCCTTGCTGCCATATCTTGAAGGAGAACCTAACACTTCTTTGAGCCACCATCCATAGCTTTAGGGCCCTCAGGGTTCTGAATAAGATACACTTTTTGCTGCTTGCATCTACAGACCTGTGCTCTGATATGTAAACTCCTCAGACAAAGAAAGGGCCACACTTTAGCTGGAGAGAATTACTTGTTGCAATTCTGAAAGAGCTCAAGCTCTAAATGGCCATTGGCAGCTTATCAATTGTGCCTTTTATGGGCTTATAGTGTTGGATTTCTAATGGATATTATTATTTGTAATGGACTCGGGTATGAAAACAAGGTACGGCTCTAGTTTTTTATCCATGCCTATTTCATAATAGACTTGAGTTTTTTGTATACAATGGAAATGTGCTGAGACAGACATAGGTTTACATGTTTATCAACGTGTGTATATACTATATATGTGTGTGTGCACACATGTTCATGTGTATTTAAACATATTTATTGCGAAAACTACTCGTTGTTTGCTTGAAAACTTGTGCCTATCAAGCCAAGAACTTTTTGGTATTGTTAAAACATTAATTTTTTGTTGAAGTATTTCTTGATAAATATTCATCAAGATATGAATATTTCTATGGGATCGTTTTTAAGATTTTTTCTGGGTGTGAAAACTTTTTTGGTTTATGACATTTAAGAAATCCAATTGGGTGAAATGATTTCCAAACCACAAGATGAATGGCTCTGAAATTTGTTGAAACATTCAAATTGATCTTGAATACTTATAAGTGGGAAGTAGAATATGTGTTGCAGTCAATTTAATAACCCAAATATCATGAAATTTTTACCTTCAACAGGAATCTCATTTATCACTACTGTCCACAGGTTAAAATCCATCAACTTCTTCAGAAGTCAAGTTTTCGTACTATGAATAAAGATGAAGCACAGCTCTTTTTTGTCCCATCATATGTAAAATGTGTTCGCATGAAGGGTGGTCTCAATGACAAGGAGATCAATCAAACATATGTCAAGGTGGGCAGGCTTACAATCGTCTCTTGCTTTAATTGTTCCAGTACAATTTGATGTGAGTTCTTGGGTCTATATCAATGTGCACGGTCTTTTGGATGCTGTAATGGTTGGACTCATGACCAATATCTCATATATCACCTGCCAACTATTAGATCACTTGCTTAAAAAAGGATTGCTGCACATATTGCAATAAATGACAGCTTCTTATGCGGATTACATGCAAATGAAACTGAATCTTTTAACGTATTTATAATGTTCAAGCAGGTCCTAAAACAGATGCCATACTTTCGGCGCTCAGGTGGGCGTGACCATATTTTTATCTTCCCAAGGTAATGCATTTTTATTTTCATGTGTTTATAGGAAAATAACACTGTTGCATGAAAAATGGGTTCCAACTATAATGGCAGCCATGCAATAAGCAGTATTTTGACCTGTATCTCAAACACTTAAAACTTTCCAAGTAATGCACCTTTTATAGGTTTACAAGACACGAGAATTCCATAAATTTGTCTGTTTTGTGCACCCGGATTGTACTTTTGTAGGTTTTGTTACTTGAGATAGTTGTGTTAGGTGTTGCAATATGGTCTCGCTTGGTGCAAGAATATGACAGTGTTAGAAACTTTGCATCCATTTCTATGGGCATGTTGATATCAAGAAGCCATCTTCTGAAGCCTCGTCTGGTGCTCATTGTTTTCTCTTCACTGAAGTTGATTTCTGAAGACATACACAATTGCAAATGTTAATAAAGCATGAAAAATCAATGGAAGATTAGAAGAGATTGAGATTGTAGTGATGATAGCCATTTATCAAAGTTTGCCTTCCCATACAGCGGCCAAAATTCAATGCACAGTGCTGCCCCCATTTTTTGTTCTTGATACAAGATTGGACTCTAGATTCAGGAGGTTGCATTTCTATCATTACTCCAATAGGCGTTCTACAATGGCAGCAAGAGAGTGTATTGGAGTGAGTTGTTCACAATTATGTTTGACTTTAATTGACGTCCATTTGACCATCATAGGGAAATTTCAACCTTAAATTTGATGTCCATTTGACTGTCCCTTAGAAGTTTATTCTTTTTTGCTTGGAGAAGTCAATTAAAAAATTGTAATATCTTGGCCGTATGGTGGAGTTTGGAGCCTGTTTGTTTTCCTCTGAAAGATTTTTTTGAGCCCGACACAGTGGTGTAGTTAGATTGATGCCATTTGTCACTAATCGTTGGGAAATTGGCAGAGAAGGAAATGGAACTATTAATCAATGTGATATGTGAAAAATCCAAGATAAGAACCTTGAGATTGATATCTCTTGGTGTATTTCAGATAGATGTATTAAAGATATCTGTACTAGTAGATAATAAAGTTACCCATGGAGTGCTCTGGTCTTGCCACTGACCTTGGTTTTTGTCTGCATTGTCCACAATAATTTGTCAGTTCACTATTTCTTTATGTCTGCCATCTTCTAACGTATTAATATCTCAAAGTGCATTTAAGACTTGGCTATAATGTGTTTCTGCAGACATAACATAACTATTTGTAAGTTAGACATGGTACTGTTAGAACTATAAGTATTGTATAAGCCATTTTCATTCTTAATTTTGCTGCCAGGAAACAAATTTAAGGTTGTCTATCTATTGTCTCTAATTTACCAGACTGTCTTAGTATTTAAGTGTTAAAACTCTGTGTGAGTTCTTTAGTGTTTTATAAGAGTTAAACGTCAATTTCATTAGCTGTTGGCATAACACAAGTAATCAACTTTCATCAATTTCTTTTTCCTAGTTTTATTCCATAGTTTGTAATTTCATCCTTGGGATTGTAATAAAAGTTTGGCTGTTTATTTTGGGAAGGGAGACTTTATAAAAGATTTTATAAAAGGACTCACAAAATGTTATTTCTTAGACTCCTGCCATAGAGGCTATGGCTGGTTAGATTGCTGTTGGAATTCTATACAGAAACATGAGGGCATACAAAACATGTGATCTGGGGCCGAGGCGGAGACCCCGTGGACAACCTACTTAAATGGAATTAAGAGGGTTATGAACATAAGCAAATTATGAACGACAGAGGATATGAAGGTGCAATGCGTTTAAAGATCAAGGAAAGCAAAGAAGAAGATGACAATAAATGTAGAACTGTAATAACAAAGTTTTATTATGCTAAGTCATGTACAATATTTGTCTATGTGCTCCCCAAATTCATTCTTGTCTAGGTAACTACAAAGAATGGAAGTGTTCATTAATATACAATGGAGGGAGATGAAGCATCAGTTGAACCATTACAAGAGTTGGTAACAATTGCTTCATAATTGATGAATGTTCTGATATCACTGATTGTCATTACTGGGAGTTGAGGTTTATAGTAATGACGTTGTAGGCGCTGTGCAATAGCATAGAAGTGGAGTTAGATCTTACGGATTGGCACGTAGGTGTGGAACCTAATGTTGGTGCTGTTGACTTTAGCGCGAGGCTAGATACGCAACAACAGTAAACTGCAGTAAGATCTTGCGACCCAAATTCTCTTGGATCAGTCACCCCTCCTTTAAGAGCAATGGTCCTGTTGTCAACCTGGAGCTGCGCCCTGATTTGAAGACGTGCACGAAATGGCCAGTTTTGTATCCGGCTGAAACAATGGGATCTTCTCACGAGGGTGGGTGCCTCAATGGTGAGAACCTCCAGAGAAGGCCGGTTCCTGTATGATGTATCAATTAGGATCTCTACTCTATGCTGCGGACTACCGTGGAAAAGGGAGAAGGGAAACTTAAAGGGGAAATCCTACCTAAAAGGGGGTGATACACCAAAATTTTGATCCACTCAACTTGGAACCTTGAACACTGAACGAACAAGGGAAAAGGGAGACCTATGATTTCAATCAATTACTTATGCATAAATATTTCATGGAGAGGTTCGATCCAATGACCAAAACTTGAGGGAAAACGATGGAGAGAGGTCTGATAAAAGACAGTTTGCAGCCACCTAACATCCACTTACAGCGTCAGCAAAAGACATAAAGAACACTTTAACATGACCTGCATAAGGATAATCTAGCAACTAGGTATGAACCAAAATTTGGGAAGGGAGAGAAATCTACCACTTATGCAAATTGCTGAATGAAATATACATTATGCCAATGCTTGAAATCTGAAAGTACAGTCCTTCTATTGATCGAAGAGGTTACACAACTCACCAATGACAGAGTCTGGTCTAACCAAGAGAGAGATTGAATGATTTTTAATCAAGGCTGAAAGCCATTATATAGAGAATTACAAGAGGCCAAAGATTGGCATTAAAAAATTGAAGAGAAGGATTCACTTCGGTTAACTCAAGGCTTACTTGGCCTTTCAATAAAAATATGTTTTTTTTTGTCTTTGCATGAAGCTTCTTGCGCTTGAGGAAGTGAACTCGTCTTTGCTATGAACTGCCCATCTCTCTTTGCATGTTAATCCACGCAAATGTCAATTTTAGAACTTCTACGTGAGTTGCTTGATGCCGAGTTGTAACGTTTGAAAGCTGAGTTGGACCAAGAGATCATTCTCCTTCGCATGGAAAGCTCCTAGTGAATGCGGCGTTTAACAATTAGTCAACCCTAAATCTGGAACAGTCAACTCGACATTTGAATTTGGAAATTCGGTTGACTCTCGGATGCGTGGAGTTGACTCGGAGATGAGTGGAACTTCAAGAACCAGTCAACTGAAGCTTTGACCGATGTTCGAAAATAGCCCCTGCTTGCATGTATTCTGTCCTATTCTGGTCTGCCTGTTCATGTGTATTTCTGGCGGGATTTTGTATTTTGTCTATATTTGGTCTATATTTCCTCAGATATTTTGTTTTCAACTCTCCGTCGGATTATCTATTTTCTATCCTTCTTGCATAGTCAACCTCCATTTCTTTCGGATTTCTCGTTGTCTCCTTTGTTTCAACGGTTACTTCCCATGGTCAAAATTTGATGGCTAGCGGGACGTCACCTTTTGGCTTTTATTCCTTCGGGATCCTTTGTTTGGCAATTTCCTTCGGACTGTTTGAAGGGCCTTGTCTGAATTTCTTCGGACTTTTTTCCGTGGCCCTTGCTATTTGCTCATTTTGCCAAGTCATTTTCTCGCAGACAAAATGTCCGCAAGAATTATCTTCCTTTACCTTCAGAATTTTTCTTCAGCTGTTATTTCCTCGGGCTTTTTTCCGCGGCCCTTTCTCCGAATTCTTTCGGACTTTTTGTCCGAAGGAATTCCTTCGGACAAAAGTCCAAAGGTTTCCTTCTGCTTTGCCTTTGTGTTTTGTTGTCGGCTTTTTGTCTTCGGACTTGTCTTCGGGCTTGTAATTTCTCTGAATTCCTTCAGACAAAAAGTCCGAAGGTCTCCTTTGTGTCTTGGCTTCACGTGTTTTTTTCGAAATGTGCCCTTCGGCTTTTTTACCATGGCCCTGTCGCCGACCAAGTGCCCTCCGCAAGGGTTAGTTGCTCTTGTCTGTGCCCTTTTCGAAAAATTGTAGGGTATCCGGGCTTTTTGTCTCGAATTCGTTCTCTGTGACTTCTCGAAGGGTACGTGCCATTCGGGATGGTTGAAAGTGACCCTTTCGAAGGGTACCCTGCCCTTCTAAATTCTTGAAAATGACCATTCCGAATTAATACTTGGCTTTTCCTTGCCTTTTGTGTGGACTTCTGGATTTTGTGGTCTTCCGAATTTCTTCGGACTTTTGTCCGAAGGATATCTTTGTGCCTTTGCTCGTCAAAATGTGCCCTTCGGCCTTTTCACTGTGGTCCTGTCGCCGACCAAGTGCCCTCCGCAAGGATTAGTAGCTCTCTCTTTTTGCCCTTCGGAAAAATTGGAGGACACCCGGGTTATTTGCCAAGGTTCCGAATCTGCTCCTGTGCCTTCCCGAAGGGTAGGTGCCCTTCGAAAAAAATGAAAATGACCCTTCCGAATTAATGCTTGGGTGGACTTTTGGATTTTTCCGAAGTATTCCTTCGGACAAAAGTCCGAAGGAATTACTTCCTTTTGCCTTATGCGTTTGTTGATTTGTTATTCCTTTGTTTAATGAACCATTCCTTCGGACAAAAGTTCGAAGGAATTCATCCTTTTGTAGCAAAGGCACCCTTACCAAAAACAATGTATTCTTCTTCCCTTGGCTAGAGACACGAACTTTCTAAATGGCAAAAGACAATCCGACTTGTGGAAGAATTATCAACATTTCTGGCGACTCAGTTGGCTCAGCGTGCTTGCTATGCTTGAGAACCCAGGCCATGTATGGACGCTATTTGAATTCCTAAATGGTGAACCTGATTTTTGACTAAAGAACTGCTCTGATCATGGCTGTAGTAACCTCCTTCAAAATAAGAAGGGAAAGACACGAAAGCAGAAAACTAACTAGGAAGCAAATGTGCAACAAGCACTTATTGGAATAAAAACTGAAGCAAACTACTGTGCTTGAACAACACTTGGAGGAAAGCAAAAAATAACTAGATATGTACATTGAATTTTTTGCTCTTTAATAGCAATGTTTCAGATGTATCCCATTGACTAGGATTGGAAGCTCTTGGCCGTCCATCTTAGCAAGTTGGAAGGCGTTGTGGGATTTGCAGCTGGAAATCGTATATGGGCCATTCCAAAGGGAATCAAACTTTGTGTGCCTTCATGGTTTGGCCCGATCCTCATCCCACTTGAGGACGAAATCTCCTTCATTGAAGCTTCGTGAGGAAGCGCCTTTGTCGAATGTTCTTTTTACCTGTCCCTGGTGACTTTCCATGGCTAGCATGGCTTGATTTGTTGCCTCTTCCAGCTCCATAAGCTCTGCATACTTGATCTCCATAGGCTCGTTCTCTAACAACTCAATTTTGATGCATTAGTTCTAATGCTGGAAACTCGAGAGAAAAAGGGAACCTTGCTTCCTTACCATAGACTAGCTTGTAGGGAGAGTTGGCTATTGACCTCTTGTAAGTGATCCTGTCAGCCCATAGTGCTGACTTCAACTTGAGATACCATGATCTTTGATTGTCTTCAATAGTCCTTCATATGATCCTCAAGAGGTTCTTGTTTGTAGACTCAGCGAGGCCATTTCCTTGTGGATAATAATTCGATGAAGTGTTGAGATAAACTCCATGTTGGACAGCCCATTCGATGATCCTAGATCCCACAAAAGCCATTGCATTGTCAGAAATAATGGTTGAGGGAACTCCAAATCTAGTGATCAAACCTTCATAGAAATCAAGGACGCTAGTTTCGTTTGCTTCTTTCAATGCAACTGCTTCTGTCCAACGTGTGAAGTAGTCCGTTGTTATTAGAATCCACTTATGCCCTGAACTGGAAAGAGGGTTAATGAGACCAATGAAGTCCAATCCCCACTGGACAAATGGCTGATCTGTTGTGATTGGTTGAAGGGGCAGGGCTGTAAGCTTAACTTTCCCTACAAACATAGCGCATTGTTTGCATTTCCTAACCCATGTATAGCAATCACTAAATATAGTAGGCCAATAGTACCCACCTCATGATTTTAAGTGCTGTAGTACTAGCAGAAAAATGCCCTCCACCAACTCCGTCATGGAATTCTTCAAGTAATCTTTGGGTATGACTTGGCTCCACACACCTTAGTAACATTCTATTGATATTTTTTTTGAACAAAACGACGTTAACGAGCAAAAATGGAATTGATTTCAATCTGAATTTCAATCTGAAATACCTTCTCTTTGAAGCACTTAGGTGAGAAGGGTAACAACTTTCTTGCATATAGTTTACCAGATCACGAAACCAGCTGGAAAATGAGGTGTGAACAACAGCAATTTTTTCATCATTTGACACTAAAACAACGTCATTAGTTTTTTTTAAGTCCTGAGCTAGATGCTCACAAAGTCTTTTGCCTCTAACCAGCTTTGTGATCTTAATTTCTATGTCGTATTCCATCATTTTGGTTATCCAACCAGCCGTTTTCTCATTTATGTCTTTGTTCAAAAGAAATTCTTTGATGCTTGGATGAGCAACCATTAGACGTATTTTATTATTAGACAACAAGTGCCTAAATTTCTTCAAATATCTTATAACTGAAAGAACATGCTTTTCAACAAAAAAACACCTTGTCTCATACTCCTGCAAGCCTTGGCTGAAGAAGGCTATTGGCTGCTCCAAATTTTCATGGTTCTGTTGCATAAGGATGCCGGAAATGGTGTCCGTATTAGCATACGTATATATAATGAAGTCTTTTGCAAAATCTGGGTTCAAAAGCATAGGAGCACTTGCTATGGCTCTCTTAACATCTTCAAACCCTGTTATTCCCTCTTTGGACCAACTGAAGTTCTGATTTTTTTTAACATGGTTGTAAGTGGTTTAGCAATAGTAGCAAAATTTGAAATGTATCTCCTTATAAAATTGATTTTTCCAAAGAAACTTTGCAAGGCCTTTTTGCTCTTAGGCAAGGGGAGTGCAAGAATGGATTGAATCCTTTCAGAATCTATGTTTAAACCATGCTTTGAAACGACATGTCCAAGAAACTTACCTTCATGAACTGAAAATACACATTTTTGGGGATTTAGAGATATCCCGAATTGTCTACGTCTTTCAAAAACATGCTGGAAGTGAACCATGTGATCTTCTGCATCTTTTGAAAATACTGTTATATCATCCAAATAGACAAGCACAAATCTATTAAGAAGGCCTTGGAAGGCCATATCCATGGCTCTCTGAAAGGTTGCTCCAACATTGGACAGACCAAATGGCATCTTTTTGTATGCAAATGTTTCCCACTTAGTTGTGAAAGCTGTCTTAAATTGGTCCTCTTCTTTGACCAAAATCTAATTGTAGCCACTATACCCATCCAACAAGGAAAACCTCTTTGATCCTGAAACAAGCTGTAAAATTTGTTCCATTGATGGCAATGGATAGTGGTCTTTGAGTGAGGCTCTGTTTAAATCACGGAAATCAACACAAACTAATCTCACCATTCTTTTTTCGTACTGGAACGAGGTTCACCACCCAAGTTGAGTGCTTGATTGGAAATATGATAGCCGATTCTATGAGCTTGTGAAGCTCAGCTTTCATCAAAGACTCAAGCTTTGGATTGATTGCCCTTTGTCTTTGTCGCATTGGTTTAGTTTCGTCTTCTAACTCAACAGTGTGTTGAGCCAAACTTGGATCAAAACCTTTCAGATCACTATTCTGCCATGCAAATATATCAGCAAAATTTGTGCATAATTCAATGAAAGCTTTCTTTTGTGGAAAGGTGCATACCTTGCCCAATTTCAAAATCTTACCAGCTGCAATCTCTACATTGGCATAGTGCTCTTCTTTTGTTGACAAGGCTGGGTTCTTTTTCCTTAGTTCATCATCCTCACTAAAAATATTTTCAAGGGTGACCAATCCCTTGGGTAGCTTATTAGTTTTCAGCTGTACAATCTGATCACCATATTGTTGTAAGCGTTTTGATTGATTTTTTGAAGAAAACTCAGCGTCTTTTTGCAAAAATATCACAATTTGATTGTCACTTTCAAACACCTGCCATTTCTCTTGGTTATCTGGGATAGAAGGCCTTACAATTATCTTTATATGTGACTGAAAAATGTCATTTTTTACATCAGCTGGGATATCAAATTGTGCTCCAACAGCAGCGAACCTATCAGCATGTTTATTCCTATCTCTTGGTATTCCCTGAATATTAAAAGCCGAAAAATCTTCAAGTAGATCCCATACTCTGTGCCTATAAGATTTAAGCAACATATTCTTGCATACATTCAAGCTTCTTACTTGGTGAACCACAAGTTCACTATCTCCAAACACTTGTAAACAATTTACCTTCATCTTCCTAGCCCATTGCAAACCGTGAACTAGTGCTTCATATTCAGCAACATTGTTTGAACAGCCAAACTGAAATTTAATAGAGGAGAAATACCTTTGTTTCGTAGGAGAAACTAACATCATTCCAGCTCCTGTCCCATGCTTATTTCTTGATCCATCGAAGTATAATTGCCACAAGCTTTCATTAGATTCACCCTCTTTGACCATGGTTGGGATTGGCGCATTGTTCTCATGAAGACAATACACACCAAGACCTTCTTCTTCAATCAGCTTGTAGGGATCATGCTCATGCAAGGTGGAAGCCCACTCATCGAGAAACAAATCGGGAACTCCATCTAAAGGTGAGTCTTTTTCTACATCACTAGTTTGTCCTATTTCATCTGAAATGATACAATTTGTATTGACCACACTTGGCGTATAAGGTTCCATGTGAAAACGTGCAATAGGTTTCGAATGAATTGTTACCTTTATTCCATATCTAGTTCTGAACAACAAGTCCAATCAGTTGATAGATATCCCCCAATTTTTGAGGTGAAATCTCTTGAAAGGCACATGGCGAAATAAGGAGGTTGATCCACTACTACAACGTCCTGTTGAATAATTATGTTAGGACAGTCATGTAATGTTAATTTCAAGTCTTTGATGATCCCTACCATTTTTGCAGGTGAACCATCCAACTGCAGTACCCCTCTAGTGTTTGGCTCATAAACAAGGCCGAGCTTATCTGCAATCTGTTTGGGCATCACCGTACTACTGGCTCCACTATCCACCATACATTTATGGATTAAAGTATCGCCCACTTTCAAAGAAAGATAAAAAAGGGGAGTTTTATTTTTTTTTACCTCCGTTTTGTCCACCCTAGATATCTTATCTCTTTGCTGTCCCTGTTGCTTATTTGGCTGATTCGAATTTGTCAAGACAACACCTTCTTTATCAACTGATTTTGGAGACAATTCAAGCACTGAAAGTTCTTGAACGAGTTTATCCTTTTGGCCTGGAATTGAAAGAGTATCCCACATGCTAATGCTGATGTTAGACTTTTTCATCTGATCTACAATACTGAACTGAGATGGACTAACCTTTGATTGCACCTTTTGTGGTACTTGATGTTCACGAATTAGAGATATTTGTTGCACTTTACCAACCTCTACATTTTATCTTTTTTGGACTGTGGGGGCAGCAAGCTGTTCTTTCGTACCTTGGGGAATAATACTAGGAGCATTTGACGTATTTGCCACTGCTTGAGTTTCTTCAACAGCTCTTCTTTTATTTCTCTGATAGATTAGAGCTGCAACTTGATCATTTGAAGCGTTAGTTTTAACATCTTGAGCAAAAACAATATGATCATCTACCTGCCAATTTACATTAATAGCATCCGGCTGCTCTTGGATCACTCCTTGTGATGCCAAACTTGGATCTTGATATTGACTCTCTTGAAAAGAGAACTCCTCTTGTGTCATCTATGGCATAGTGATGTTTGGTGTTACCAAACTCTGATTTTGAACATCATTAAAATTTGAGGGCTGCCAACCTGAATCCTGCACCAAGTTGTTCTAAGTTGGGGTTGGAACAATAGCTTTTGAAGTGGAAGGAACATTTGGATCAAGAGCAGCATATGGCTTAGCTGGAGTTATGGTCCCTTGTGCTTGATAGGGTGGTCTATTTTCTCTGAAACCTTGATAAGGAGATCTTTGATCTTTGAAGGGCTAGTAGTTGTTTTGATTTTGCTGTTGATAAAGCCTATTTGATTGAAATTGCTGCCTTTTAAGCTGTACTATTTCATTTCCAAAAGATTGTAACAGACTTTTCAACTCTCTTATCTCACTAGATTGATTAGTAGAGGCTGCAATAGGACGTTGAGGTGCTTGTATTGGAACCAAGGATGGAACTTGAGGAACTTGATGGGCTGGTACTGAACTTATCTCCGAAAATATGGGCATTGCAGGTCTTAGAGCAAGCTTCCCTGCTTAATCAGAGTATTTTCTACCCTTATTGCAACTTCATAGGCATCTGGCAAAGTAGTGCCACCCATTGACTGTATCATCACACTAATATCAGAATTGAGAGCTTTCAAAAAATATAAAAATACATATTCAGGTGACGGCCTAATTAGCACTGGTATCTTGTGCCATGTCTTTTGAAATCTGAGATTAAAATCAGACATGAACTCATGAGGAGCTCTCTGTATGGTAGTTAATTGCTCAACCAAAGATAAGTGGTCCGATTTGTCCTCAAATTGTTTGACCAAGTGATGAACTGTCCTCAGACTGATATTTGTCAACACAAAATCATAAAAAAAAAATGCCCCTGCAGAGTCCGTAGATTCAAGCCTGCAGAGTCCGTAGAATCTGGAAAGCTTTGAGAAATGGAGAATTTGAATGCTCTGATACAAAAATGGTGCATTGACCTTCACAAAACTCTGATACCAAAATTGGTGCATACTCCTTGCATAAACACTAAACAATCATATGCCCATGGCTTCGAAAGCCCTTGAATAGGCGTCTGGCCATCCACTTTTATTCACCCAGATCCCATGGCCTTATCAAATTAACGATCTCTCCATTTGGGAATTTTGTGCTTTGTACAGAGTTCTTATGCATCCTTTATAATCACATACTATTCATCATTGCTCTACTATACCGTCATTCGAGATTCAACGCAAACATCTGCTCAACAGCCCACGGCCACAAGTTTGCAGCTTATTCTCCTCGGCATATCTCCATCAAGTCTCGCTCAACGTTGTATTTCTGACCCTTTCTTTACATCAATGACCTCCTTTGGCCTGCGGTTGCCCAGATCGCATCAGGTTCACAGCAAGAGTCTAAATCGTAAATCATCTCCACTGCAGTCTTCCATCCTAGATGCCTCCACCTCAGACTTCATCTGGTCTACAAACTACACGACAACAGATCGCATCCTCCTTATCACGTCTCTCGCCCCACACAGCATACACGGCCTCTCCACCATCTAGTTGCAGATCTCAACGCAGATCTTTCCCCATCCAGTTGTTCGATGACCTCACCTCTTTCCAAACGGCTCGCTCCAATCTCCATTGTCTACGGCCTCCATCTGTAGACTCTGCCACCACCTCTCTTCCAACTTCACTTGGCGATGGTCCCTAGGCCTAATTTTTTTTTTAAGGATACCTCGAAAAATAAAAATTTAAGCTCCAGAATGTCATCCACTGAGAAGCCCCTACAGCTGCTACGTGCTCCCCGAGGCAGTCACCACGGCCACACAGGATAATATAGGCCAAATGGCCTTCGTGGTTCTTTTTCTCCCTAAAGGAGATCCTCCTTTTTTTCTCTTCCTACGTACCTCTCATCCCGCTTCTCCCTAAATAAATTCTCTTCTGCTCTTTTTACTTTCTCCCTAACTTCTACGCCCAACTTGGGCACCAAGACCAACAAGAAAGATTTACCATTCAACCAATATACTAATTTGGAGAAGATTTATCTCCACTAATATCTTACGGTTGAAAGATTTCAACCACTCCCCTTATTTGCTCTTTTACTCACCAAACTCCCAATGTGGGGATTCCTTCCAACCCACTTTCACCCCTTTTCACTCATTTTACTTTTACATTTAATATTTACATTTATTCTTCCTTAACAACATTTTGGAGGGAAAAGACAACAATATGAATTCAAATACAAAACTAAGACATGACTTGAGCGTTGTTCACTTGAGAATTTCCAACTTGACCATGTCTTCATGTAGCTATTGTAGATGCTTTTGAGATGCTCCTGCATCACCAAGGCAGCACCCAATTCGTCCCAAATAGATCTAAGTGGGAGGGTTCTATACCACTGTAATGCTTTTCCTTTGAAAGAAGCAGCTAGTAATTTGATAGCAACATTATCTTCAATTACATTATGAACTGAACAAAGATTAGCCAAATCCTGGATATGCTCAATAGGGGTTGTTTGATTTTCTCCTGAGAAGAATGGAATACTTTTGAGGGCAGATACATGTATATCATCTAATTGTGCTAGATTTAGTGGGCTCCCTGCATTGAATGGAGCAAATACTTGATTTCTATTGGCCATCTGCATGATGGGAATTTCAGTATCTAGAACAATAGGATGAGGGGGAGGTAAATATTCCCTTTGAGGGTATGGACTTGCCCTCCTAGATCTTGCTCTTTTATAAGTTACAAATTCAAAAGGAATACCTTTGCTTGCTGATCTTGTGGTAACTTTTGGCATGAACAGATTGTTTGAATGGTGCTATGAACTCTTCCACTCGCTGTAAATGAATATCTTCTTTTGCTGCGAAGATTTTCTGTAAAGAACTCTTTTTGTGGTCTCACCGGGCGTGCCAAAAACTATTGTCAACTTGGAGCTGCGCCCTGATTCGAAGACGTGCACGAAATGGCCAGTCCTCTATTCGGCTGAAACAATGGGATCTTCTCACGAGGGTGGGTGCCTCAACGGTGAGAACCTCCAGAGAAGGCTGGTTCCTATATGATGTATCAATTAGGATTTCTACTCTATGCTGCGGACTATCGTGGAAAAGGGAGAAGGGAAACTTAAAGGGGAAATCCTACCTAAAGGGGGGTGATACACCAGAATTTTGATCCACTCAACTTGGAACCTTGAACACTGAACGAACAAGGGAAAATGGAGACCTATGATTTCAATCAATTACTTATGCATAAATATTTCATGGAGAGGTTCGATCTAATGACCAAAACTTGAGGGAAAACGATGGAGAGAGGTCTGATAAAAGACACTTTGCAGCCAACTAACATCCACTTACAGCGTCAACAAAAGACATAAAGAACACTTTAACATGACCTACATAACGATAATCTAGCAACTATGTATGAACCAAAATTTGGGAAGGGAGAGAAATCTACCACTTATGCAAATTGCTGAATGAATTATACACTATGCCAACGCTTGAAATTTGAAAGTACAGTCCTATTGATCAAAGAGGTTACACAACTCACCAATGATAGAGTCTGGTCTAACCAAGAGAGAGATTGGATGATTTTTAATCAAGGCTGAAAGCCATTATGTAGAGAATTACAAGAGGCCAAAGATTGGCGTTAAAAATTTGAAGAGAAGGATTCACTTCGGTTAACTCAAGGCTTACTTGGCCTTTCAATAAATATATATATATTTTTGTCTTTGCATGAAGCTTCTTGCGCTTGAGGAAGTGAACTCGTCTTTGCTATGAACCGCCCATCTCTCTTTGCATGGTAATCCACGTAAATGTCAATTTTAGAACTTCTACATGAGCTGCTTGATGTCGAGTTGTAACGTTTGAAAGCTGAGTTGGACCAAGAGATCATTCTCCTTCGCATGGAAAGCTCCTAGTGAATGCGGCGTTTAACAATTAGTCAACCCTAAATCTGGAACAGTTAACTTGACATTTGAATTTGGAAATTTGGTTGACTCTCGGATGCGTGGAGTTGACCCGGAGATGAGTGGGACTTCAATAACCAGTCAACTGAAGCTTTGACCGATGTTCGAAAATAGCCCCTGCTTGCATGTATTTTGTCCTATTCTGGTCTGCCTATTCATGTGTATTTCTGGCGGGATTTTGTATTTTGTCTATATTTGGTCTATATTTCCTCAGATATTCTGTTTTCAACTCTCCGTCGGATTATCTATTTTCTATCCTTTCTTGCATAATCAACCTCCATTTCTTTTGGATTTCTCGTTGTCTCCTTTGTTTCAACGGTTACTTCCCACGGTCAAAATTTGATGGCTAGCGGGACGTCACCTTTTGGCTTTTATTCCTTCGGGATCCTTTGTTTGGCAATTTCCTTCGGACTGTTTGAAGGGCCTTGTCTGAATTTCTTCGGACTTTTTTCCGCGGCCCTTGCTATATGCTCATTTTGCCAAGTCATTTTCCCATGGACAAAATGTCCGCAAGAATTATCTTCCTTTACCTTCAGAATTTTTCTTCAGCTGTTATTTCCTTGGGCTTTTTTCCGCAGCCCTTTCTCTGAATTCTTTCAGACTTTTTGTCCGAAGGTTTCCTTCTACTTTGCCTTTGTGTTTTGCCGTCGGCTTTTTGTCTTCGTACTTGTCTTCGGGCTTGTAATTTCTCCGAATTCCTTCGGACTTTTTGTTTCGAAGGTCTCCTTTGTGTCTTGGCTTCACTTGTTTTTTTTTGAAATGTGCCCTTCGGCTTTTTTACCGTGGTCCTGTCGCCGACCAAGTGCCCTCCGCAAGGGTTAGTTGCTCTTGTTTGTGCCCTTTTCTGAAAAATTGTAGGGTACCTGGGCTTTTTGCAAAGGTCCCGAATTCGTTCTCTGTGACTTCCCAAAGGGTACGTGCCCTTCGGGATGGTTGAAAGTGACCCTTTCGAAGGGTACCCTGCCCTTCGAAATTCTTAAAAATGACCCTTCCGAATTAATACTTGGCTTTTCCTTTCTTTTTGTGCGGACTTCTGGATTCTGTGGTCTTCCGAATTTCTTCGGACTTTTGTCCGAAGGAATTCCTTCGGACAAAAAGTCCGTAGGATATCTTTGTGCCTTTGCTCGTCAAAATGTGCCCTTCGGCCTTTTCATTGTGGTCTTGTCGCCAACCAAGTGCCCTCTGCAAGGGTTAGTAACTCTCCCTTTTTGCCCTTCGAAAAAAGTGGAGGACACCCGGGTTATTTGCCAAGGTTCCGAATCTGCTCCTGTGCCTTCCCGAAGGGTAGGTGCCCTTCGGAAAAAATGAAAATGACCCTTCCGAATTAATACTTGGGCGGACTTTTGGATTTTTCCGAAGTATTCCTTCGGACAAAAGTTCGAAGGAATTACTTCCTTTTGCCTTATGTGTTTTGTTGATTTGTTATTCCCTTGTTTAATGAACCATTCCTTCAGACAAAAGTCCGAAGGAATTCATCCTTTTGTAACAAAGGCCCTTACCAAAAACAATGTATTCTTCTTCCCTTGGCTAGAGACGTGAACTTTCTAAATGGCAAAAGACAATCCGACTTGTGGAAGAATTGTCAACAGGTCCCTATTGCATGTAGTTGCGGTAAGAGACTTGGAAACAAATTGGTAACTTGCACTTCTGTAAACCAATTTCCTTGGGAAGGCACTTGACTTGTTGTGATGATTTGAAAGAGAATCTCTTGTTGATGTATCCGTTTGACTCGAGTGTCAATGACTTGATCCGATTCTACTGGGATGTTGCAATTTGGATTGATCTTTGTTTGTTGAAAAGTCTACAGTATCTGGGGTATCCAACAGGGGTGGAAAGTAATGGCACAATCATTCTGCATTGAAGATTGGATGCAACCCAAGGTAAGATGGAAGATTGAGCTCAAAAGCATTTTGTCATACTTGCTTGGTGATGGTATAGGTCCCGTACCGAAGTGGATGAAGCTTGCAGTAAGGTCTTGTCAGTCTTTCCTTTTGTAGGTATAGCCAAACTTGATCACTAACCTAGAAGGTGTGTGGTGTTCGATGCTTGTATTTCACATTAACCTGTTGCAAAATGATTTGCACTTGTTGAATGTGCTCAATGAATTGAACAACTTTGTCAACTTCCTTTTGAGCTGAAGGAGTTGTTATTGTTGATGGCGGAATAGGATAAGCTACATCAATGGGTGCCAAAGGTTGAAAACTCAAGCAAATATGAAAAGGGCTATGTGCGGAGAGTTGTGCAAAGCTCTGTTGTAGTTGTGTTAATTAAAAGGCAAACTTTCATCCCGAGTGTGTTGCTTCTTTGAATTGTACTCTCAAAAGGTGCACTATCATCCTATTTGGCACTTTCGTCTGTCCATCAGTCTGTGGATGAAAGGCAGTAATTTTGTTCAACTTTGTATCTAGCATAGGCCAAAGCGCTTTCTAGAAATTGCTCAAGAACCTTATATCTCTATCATATAAGATTGTTTCCGGGATTCCAAAGTAGATCCAGACATGTTGAAAGTATAGTTGAGTTGTTTCCAGAGCTGATATTGCTTTCCTACAAGGTATGAGATTTTTCATCTTTGAGAATCTATCAACTATTACATAAACACAATCATTTCCATGCTTGCCAGTAAGGTAACCTGAAATAAAATCCATGGAAATGGATTCCCACGATCTCATTGGAACCGAAAAAGTTGTGTACAAACCTTGCTTCTTGTTAACCAACTTGGTAATTGCATATACGGTGCAAGACTTGATATATTTGGATACATTAGACCTAAGATGTGGCTAGAAGAACTACTTATGCAATGCCGCAAGAGTCTTTTCAACTCCAAAATGTTCTGAAACTTTGCTAAAATGAGCCTTCCATATTAGTTTCTGCCTCTCTGCCTCATGCGGAATGCACAGGTGCCCAAGGTGATATGGGAGTCTATCCTACAAGTAGAAGTTTGAAACTGAATTATTGCAAAGCAAATTCTAATAGATATTTTCAAAATCTATGTCAGATGGATGCAATTTTGACCATGCATTGACTTCATGTCCACATGCATCAAGTACAAAAAGGAAAGCTTGAACTAGCAGATGGCTTAGACAATCTGCGATTGGATTGGCACTTCCCTTCTTATGCTTGATGTTTAGATGGAACTATTGAAGATAAGAAGACCATCTATGATGCCACTCTTGTTGCAACTTGTTCTGAGGCCGCAATAACTAAAGCGCCTTGTGATATGTGTGGATCACTGTTTCCTTTCCCAAGATATAATGCTTCCAATGCTTACATGCTTGAACAATAGCATAAAGCTCGCGATCATAGGTTGGGTAGTTTCTTACCGGTGCGTTGAACGTTTTGTTGTTGTAAGCAATTAGGCGACCATATTGAGTAAGGGTCAAGACTACTCCAAGTGCAAAGTCAATGGCATTTGTTTCAAGCTCAAATGGTTCTTGAAGATTTGGGAACACAAGTAGTGGTGGGGAACAAAGTTTGTATTTCAATTCTTCAAATACTTTCTGTTGTGCAGCTTCTTAGATGAACTTTGTTTTATAATCACCTTTGGTAACTTGGTTTAGAGGCCAAGTCACATGAGAAAAAACCAATTACAAATATCCTATAGAAATTAGCTAATCCCAAGAAACTGCGAAGCTTTGTGAATTTCTTTGGTTGTGGCCATTCTTGGATGATTTGAATTTTGGCCAGGTGCATGTGCATCTACTATGTATCCTAGATATTGTATCCCCCACATAGCAAATGAACATTTCTCCATGTTTTGCTGAAAATAAGGATGTTGTCGAGGTAGACTACAACAAATGTAGTAGTGAATGACCTGAGAATGTCATTCATCATCCGTATGAATGTAGCTAGTGTGTTGGTCAAATCGAAGAGCATGACTAACCATTCAAACAAACCTTCTTTGGCCTTGAAGGTTGTCTTCCATACATTTGTAGGTTCAATAGGAATCTAATGATACCCAAACTTAAGATCGATTTTAGTGAAGTATTTTGTACTACGAAGCTGGTCCAACAAGTCCTCAATCCTTGGAAGAGGATAGCAGTTCTTCACTATGATCTTGTTGAGAGCTTTGTAATTGATGCACAACCTCCATGTGCCGTCCTTTGGCGGAAGCACAATTGGGCTACCTCAAGGCGATTAGCTAGGCCTAATATATCCTTTGTACACAAGTTCATGGATATGTCGCTTGATTTCTTCATTCTCTAGAATTGATCTGCGGTATAAAGAAGCAATAGGTAAAGGTAGTTCAAGAATCAAATCAATAGTGTGCTTCATTGCATAGTGTGTAAGCACTTCCTTTGGTGACTGAAAGATATCCTTTTATTCTTCCAACATGTGGTCCAACTCTTAGGTCTTTGTTGCTACTATTGGAGAAACTGTGGTATGGATTGGTGTCGCAAGGTCGTTTTGACGTTCAGATCTCACCATGAAAAGCACAAACTTCTTACTAGATGTGACTAGCTTCTTACACTACTTGGCGCTAATGAGTGATAGTCTAGGAACTACTTCTAGTGTGCAGTACCTCTTATCACCAACATGTATGACAACATTTCTAGGATTTGCCTCATAGACTACATGTTGATGATAAAGATATGGTTGACCAAGTAAAACATCACAGACCTCTAATGGAGCGATGTCACAATGGACTGTATCTTGAATAGGCTTGATGTTGTACATCAATTGACACTGTTGAGTGACACGTTTCTTGGATCCCGCACTGAAACATCCAATAGAGTATGGTTGTGGGTGAGGAATCAGTGGCAAATTCAGTCTGTGAACTGCTTCAAGAGAAGTCAAGTTCTTTTGGCTTCCATTGTCAAGGATGAAGTGTCTTGGTTGAGCATTGATCCACATTTGAGATTGGAACAATCTTTCTACTTCCTCTGTTTCTACAGTAGTAGAAATGTTTGCGGTACCCACCATGGCTCTAGGTTCAAATTCCATGATCTGCTTACCTTTCTCCAATGTAGTGTTTGTACTTACTGTCTCAAGCTATGCAAGTAGAGTCTTCCTAGTGTGACACTTTTCATTGGAATGATTGCTGGAGTTATGAATTGAACACCACTTGCCAGTCTTGGATTGCTTATTCTAGTCATTTGACAATTGTTGCTTCTTGTGTGGAGGGTGCTTGGAGCTATTCCTTGGTTTGGAATTTTGCTTGGAAGATTTAGACTGTTGCTTTATCTGAAACTTAGAAACTTCTATCTTAGTCTTGGCCTTGGCCTTGGCTTTTGCTTCAAACTTGCAAGAAAATCTGTAGGCTTCTCCAATTGAAGAGACCTGTAAGAAATCCGTATTTAATTGGAGATGTGGTCTCAAGCCCAACTTATACTTCAAAACAAGGTTTTGTTTTGAATCTTGAATCCCAATTTTGGACACCAAAGTATAAAAGGTATCTGTGTATTATTGCACAGATTGTTCTTTGCCTTGGCGCAACTGAGAGAACTTGATGTTCTTATCATCATAGTTTCCAACAGGGTAATAGGTTTCTTTGAGTGCGTCTACGAAATGATTCCATGTGTTTACAGATGTGTCTAAGTTAACTTTATCTTTACAATTTTCATGTGAAGTGTAGTAGTTTTCCTACCATTTCTTTACTGATAAAGAAACTTTCAGAATAGCGAATATAATCTTTTCTTTGCAAAAAATTGATTAACTGCATAATATGAACATATTAGGTTAAGCTAGTTATCTAGTGCTTTTGCATCTATTTTGCCTTCAAACATAGGGATGTTTAGATTGACTTGTATTTTGTATGGTGTTTGACTGCCAAACGGCCAATGAGAATGAGAGGTGTTGAAAGGAGTTTGCTACTTGAGAAATAAAGAGAAATGATCAACAATACTTGCTCGTTCACGTGCATGATGTTATTCCAAATCTTTTCATTGTCTTTGCAATGCATCTTCTATCATCTTTTGAAACATTTATGAAGTTGGTATTGTTGAAGCTACGTCTCCCATTAGGGGACGTGAAGGAAAGTACAATGAAGGGTCACGAGTCTCGAGGCCTAACTCCTTGTAATCAGATCTTGTATGAGTGGGCATACAAACATGAACAAAGCTTAGATACGTCATGATACCACTCGAAAATGATATGAAGTGCAAATGCTCTAATATTACTAATTCGGGGCTCGAAAGGAGACTTGGTGGACAACTTAAATGAATTCAAGAGGGTTATGAATGGAAGTGAAGTATGAATGACAGAGGATATGAAGGTGCAATGCGTTTAAAGATCAAGGAAAACAAAGATTATGACAACCAATGTAGAACTCTAATAGCAAAGTTTTATTATGCTAAGTTTTGTACAATATCTGAGCGATCAAATGTATGGTGTCTATATGCTCCCTAAATTCATTCTTGTTTATGTAACTAATTACAAAGAATGGAAGTGTTCATTATTATACAATGGAAGGAGATGAAGCGTTGGTTGAATCATTACAAGAGTTGGTAACCACTGTTTCATAACTTATGAATGTTGCGGCATCACTGACTACCGTTATTGACACGTTGAGGTCTACAATACTGACACTACTAGAGCTATGTGGTAGTGCAAAAGTGGAGTTAGATCTTACAAATTGGCATGCAAGTGTTTAACTTAATGCCGATGCTGATGATGTTAGCACGAGGCTAAATATGCAACAATGGTAAATTGATAAGATCTAGTGACCTAAATCCTCTTGGATCAACATGAGCTCCTCCAAAGATAAGTAAGGGACTAGTTTCCCTGTTAGAACCCCTTCATCCTAACTCTTTCTTTATAATTATTGTCTTTAATAAAAGCTATGAACGCATATGCTTTGTAAGTTGTCCCTTGAGCTAATTGTAATAATCTCACATGCATGGAAAGTAGTAGTTAGCTAGAATAAAATTAGTATAAATAAGCTCCTAGACAGTGGAAAGGTATCCACAAATTATTTTATATTGAGCTTGCTCAAAGGAGGTTTCTCCCTCGAAGAGGCTGCGCGATATTGTAATGCAATTTTGCTCCTTTTTTTAATGCAATATACTCTTTTTCTGTTCATTTGCAGTATTATTTTTGGTATTTACACTATTGTTCTAATCTATCGTAGAGTCATATCATCTGGTATTAGAGCTCTTTACAGGGCTATTTTTTCGCGACAGCTTTAGTGGTTTAAGGTTCACTACTTCTGTCCACTGTATGCTTTCACCTTGGCTAATCAGGATCTTGGTGATCAAAAAGTGGTAACAGTGTAGACACTAAGCTTCTTGCCCAATTTATTATTTTTTTCTTCTATCTTCTTTTTTTAGGTTATAAACTGTGTCATGGCAATTTTAAAACTAACAAAAAGTTGTCGTTTCAGGGTAAGCGGTTATCAATTTTATTTGATTCCGTGGAGTGAGGGATTATGCCCCAATATGCAAGCCATTAGACAATGCTATATACAGACTTGTGCTTCCATGTAGCTTTGGGTATATAGGAAGACTCCCTAGTTGTTTTCGCAACCTAGCCATAGGAAGCCTTCGGCTGTTTGTTTTTGTGATGCATCGGTAAGTGATTATCCCTAGGAAGTTACTTGCATTGTACCTCAAAGATGAGATAGTGGGCTACACAATGGTTTTTTGCCGTAGTTAGAGCTCTGAAATATTGACCCAACACTATTTTAGAAATGAGTTTAGTATATTTTCAAGCTCATAGACCAAACACACCATGTAGTAACCTTCCCTATAACCTTGACATTCCTACAGTCACAGATCCAACTCTGATTTCTTGGAAATGCAGTAACAATCACTAGTCGGATAATGAATATCATATTTTTCTAGTTGACTGAAACACGGTCACAACCAACAGTCAGAAAAAGAATATCATGATCTGCCAATCGACAGAAACATAGTAACTGCAACACCCAGAAGGGTCAGAATGTTCCAAATCGGTTTCCTGAACTCGGTACAGTAGCCAACGATTAGAAAAACAAAAAAAATAAAAATAAAAATTTGCCCATAGGGTGACTACACTGTTGTGATTTTCTTGTCGAGATGATCACTTTAACGAGTATTTCAATTTTTTGGAAGACTTTCCATACAAAATTATTTCCCCCGCAATCCTAAAAACTTTTTTTTCACCCTTGTGAAAATTATACTGTTGCGATTGTCTCGTTGCGCTGATCATTTTAACATATAACTTCATTCAACATTTTTTGGCATCCCCAAACCCATCTAGTCAATGGTTGTACCCTGTGCGGTAAGCCAAGCCATGGCCCAAAACATTGACGAACTCCAAGTTGAATTCAAATCTCAGTTTGACTCTTGACTCACTGAGTTGAATGAGCAACTACATGACATCAGTGCACAAAATACCATGCTCTCCAACAAACTCAATGGCAACAAACATTTTGAAGGCAAGTGTCTTCCCGAAACATGTCGCGTGGCCCTGAATTGGACTTTCCAAAATTTGATGGTACAAAACTGACTAGGTGGATGTACTGTGTTGAACATTATTTCAGTTTGTACAATACATTGGGGGTAGACAAGCTACCCATTGCATCATTTCACTTAGAGAAAGAAGTTGTTCAATGGTATCAAAAATCTCATACAGATTCCATTTGGGATGATTTTGTAAAGCTTGTGTTGGTTTGCTTTGTTCTCGGCGCTTATCATAGTTATACCAGAGTCTTGACCAAACAATGGCAAATCATGTGTATCAAATGGAATTTGAAAGCAAATCAAACTGAAGTGTTAAATGATGAATTTTTCAAGAGTTGTTTTATCAATGGGCTCAAAGATATAATTCACGTGGAGGTTAAGATGCTTAAACCAAAGAACATGATGGAAGCATTAGGATTGGCCAAGCTTGCAGAAAATAAGATCACCTCCCAACGTCAATCTTCTAATTTTGGTTCTTTCAAGACATTTACAACACCACAACTAGTTACAAACCCTCCTGCAAAAGTAACCCCTAGTAAACACCTTACGGAGGTAGAAATTCACCCTTGTCGTGAAAAAGGGCTATGTTACAGCTGTGATGAAAATTTCACCAGAGGACACAAGTGCATTGAACATAATTTGTATTTGTTGGATGTCGAGTCACCACCAGATGTTGAAGAATGGGAAGATGCTTAAGATTCCCACGATGACGAATCTGGAGTTGAAGAACCCAACACCACAGAGTTGCACCCTAAAATTTTGATGCATGCATTGGCTAGTGTAACCACTTCAACTATGAGAGTAAAAAGGTATTTTAACAAACAACCTCCCTCTATTCTTATTGATTCCAGTAGCACACATTATTTCATTGATTTGCGGCTAGCCAAACACACTGATTGTTTTGTGCACCCTTGTTCCAACTTTGAAGTGATGATTGCCAATGGAGGAACATTGCCGTATAAAGGCAAATGTCCCAATGTTTGTATTTCTGTGAGGGATTATACCCTAAAAATAGACATGTTTGCCTTGCCCTTGGGTTGATGTTTTGTGGTTCTTGGAGCCCAATGGTTGTACACTCTTGGCCCTATCTTGTGGGACTTTTTAGAACTTTGGATGTAGTTCTCTGAAAACGGCTAGTAATACACACTAAAAGGCTTCTTACTAGGATATGCTATAGTGTTATCAGTTCGCACCGCATGGAGAAGCTCCTCAAGAAAAGCTCACATGAAATCACTGCTCAACTCTCCTATATTCAGTTGAGTACATCCCCTGATTCCCACTAGCCTACTGACTTACAAACTGTTTTAGTCAAACATGCATTAGTCTTTGAGGAACCAACCGGCTTTACAACAAAACTTGGGAAGAACATCTCCAACACCTCGACACGTGCAAAAAGGTCTAAATGTTCCTTTGGGCAGCAAAAGGTGGAGTACCTAGGCCACACTGCCTTAACAGCTAGCCTTCGGGTTGACCCATTAAAACTTGAGGCCATGAAAAATTGGCCTAAACTCAGGACTCTCAAAAGCCTTCATGGATTTCTTGACCACACTAGGTACTGCCGCAAATTTGTCATAGATTATGTGAAGCGTGTTGCTCCGTTGACCCCGATGCTAAAAAAAGACTCCTTTTTGTGGTTTGCTACAGTTGAACAAGCTTTTGGGTACTTAAGCAAGCTTATGTGTACTTAAGCAAGCTTATGTGTACTACACCTGTTTTGGCCATGAAAGATTGATCGAAGACATTTGTCATTGAAAGTGATACATGTGGCAACAATCTTGGTGTTATCCTCATGCAAGAGGGACGTCCCATCACCTTCACCAACAAAGCCTTTAGTGGGTACAATTTGGCATAGTCAACATATGAAAAGGAAATAATGGCTTTCCTCGTTGTTAGTAAGTGGCGACCATACTTGGCAGGTTGGCATTTTTATATCAAAACTAATCATCAAAGCCTCAATTACTTCATGGAGCAATGGGTCTCTTCCTCGATTCAACAAAAGTGGTTTTTCAAATTAATGATGTATGATTATGATATCACTTATAAGAAAGGCAAGGACAATTTGGTCGTTGATGCACTATCCTGCTATTATGAAGAACATACACAACTATTTGCATTATCCATCCCCGTTTCATAATGGATGCATGACATCCAATAGGAGTGGCAACAATATAGTCACATGCAACAAATCATCCGACAATTATTTGTGGACTTGGTTTCGAAACCCAACTATACTTGGGACAACCAATCCTACTATACAAAGGCCGCATTTTCTTGATTTTCAGAATTAGGTTCTGACACCATATTTTGCATGAGTTACATGCCTCACCTTCCACAAGTCATTCAAGTTTTTTAAAAACCTATGAACGATTTCGTTGTAGTTTTTTTTGGCTAGGCATCAAGAAAGAAATCAAGACATTAGTTGAGGAATGTGAAGTATGTCCTTGTAACAAGGGAGAAATAGTGGCAGTGACCCACTTACTCCAATTCCTGCCAATTTTGCAACGCATCTAGATAGACATCTCCATGGATCTTACATAAGGTTTATCAAAATCTGGTGGAAAGTCAGTGATTTTTGTGGTGGTAGATTGCCTCTCTAAATATTCTCATTTATGTGCCTTGGCCCATCCCTACACTGCTACTATCATTGCTTAATCTTCCACCTTCATGGAATCTCGGCTTCTATTGTATCTGAGTGCGATTTAGCATTCACAAGTCACTTTTGGCAGGGACTCTTCAAACACATAGGTACCCAACTAAAAATGAGCTCAAGTTACACTCACAAATAGATGGCCAGACTAAAATTGTCAATAAATGCCTAGAATCGTATATTTGTTGCTTTGTCTCTGATCAACAACATCAATGGGTCAAATGGTTACCACTTGCAGAATGGTGGTACAACACCTCCTATCACACGACCATGATGATTCCTTACGAAGCTGTCTATGGTCAAAAGCCACCATCTATTCTTGCTTATCTTCTCGACAACTCTCACGTGTAGGCAGTGGACACTACCCTCAACACCCGGGGCAAATATTCTTCGCTTTCTTAAGGACAATCTCCACATGGCACAAACTCACATGAAGCAACATTCAGATCAACATCGTTCCAAACACACCTTCCAACTTGGAGATATGATTTTCCTCCGACTACAACCTTAAGCAATCCTCTCTTAAGCTAAAAGGACGTCAAAAACTTGCTCCCAAGTTCTATGGACCTTATAAGGTTCTTCAACAGATTGGTCCTATTGCACACAAGTTGGAACTTCCACCCTCTAAGCGTGTTCATACAGTGTTTCATGTCTCATGTTTGAAGGAAGTTTTGGGCCATAATGTTATAGCCCAGACAATACTTTCGGAGCTCGACGGAGAAGGCTCTTTCCTTCTTGAACCTGAAGCTATTCTAGAGGGGTGCTATTCTAGGTTCTAGTTCGGTGGCATGGAATGCAACTAGAAGATTGGATGTGGGAACCCGTGCCTCAACTCTAGCAATAGTTTTCTCATCTTCAGCTTTGAGGGCAAAGCTTTTGAATGGGGAGGGCATGTTAGGACTCCTCTGTCCTAACTCTTTCTTTATAATTATTGTTTTTAATAAAAGCTACAGATGCATATGCTTTGTAAGTCATCCGTTGAGCTAATTGTAATAATCTTACATACATGGGAAGTAGTAGTTAACTAGGATAAAATTAGTATAAATAAGAGCCTAGACTAGAGGAAAGCTATCCATGAATTATATTAGATTGAGCTTGCTCAAAAGAGGCTGCCCCCTCGAAGAGGCCAGTGATATTGTAATGCAATTTTGCTCCCTTTTTTATGCAATATAGTCTTTTTCCGTTCATTTGCAATATTATTTCTGGTATTTGCACTATTGTTCTTTTCTATTGTAGGAAGAGTCATATCATTACCATCTTCAATAGAGACTGGTTTACCATGTGAATAAAAACAGGGGCTTGATGACTGGCTAGATGTAACATATTACAAGTCATACTTGTTGTTTCGCACCATTTTTGGTGCAAAAAGATTATATGCCTGGAATTGGTTATTTGAATTAAAGTGACTACATTATACCTAATTTACCTGTTAAATTCAAATTCCTACCTGGCTAATATTATATTTTCTATTCACCTAAATTGGTTTTGTGACATTGGTAGGCTGCTTGTCTGCATGCCATAAAAGGTTATGTTGTTTTCTGCTGAAATGTTTACCTTTTTTTAAAGATTTTATTGGTGGTTTACTCTTGTCAGTGGTCTATTAAAGTGTAATATTATTGCTGTAATTCTGTCTGAGCAGCAGCTTTTCTTGATTACAAGTGCAGTGGAGCTGGTGCTCACTTATTTAAAGCATGGGATATATACCTGAATCGGTCCATTATTCTGACACCAGAGGTACTTTATTAGAATTCCTTTTCTAAAGCATATCATTTAAAACTGATTTAATTTCTCTCTTTTGGAACAACTTGACAATAGTAAGTGGATGTCCCTTTGCTTATATGATACAAGAAAGAATGACATAAAGTTTGTTCCATCCTTATGTTGACAATTTGAGTTTTCACAATTTATAATGTATATTCAGGTCTTTATAGCTAATTCCTGTTTGATGTGCCAATGGGTTCATTCTAAAGATTCCACCTGTAAGAATTTACTGGTTCGTTAATGTTTCTATTCCCAATTCCTCGAAATATCAGAAGAGCAATCTCACATATTTGCAAGGAAGAAATTATGAACCTATGCATGCCTTACCTAGGCACTTTTTCAAAGACTGCTTTAAAGTTTAGAGAGTTACCATTTGTGTCTAACATTTTCTTGGGTAAGAAATTGCTTCGAAGGACCAGGGACTTTGTTTGGAACCTGATTCAGTGTATGTTCCAAAATGTGAAGTTTGTGCTGGTGTATTATCAGTAAAACATAAAAGAGCATAGCTAAGTGTTGGCAGCACTATCTAGGAGAGGAAAGATTATAACCTACAATATTGTAAGAAAGTTGTGAACAGGTTTAAACTACTAAAAGATAATGATAGCTAAATTTTAGAATTGCATGCTTTGAATGTGCTTCATATTTTTTGAACTTTGTTTAGAAATTGTGGTTTTGTGATTTTAAGGAAACATTTTTTTCTTTTTTGGTCATAAAATTAATTAAATTTGTAGCTTTCTTTGTTGTACTGTTGGACATTAGAATTTTAGACTTAAGCCGGTCTGGATTTGTTTTACACATGCGCTGCACTTTCCTGGCCCATTCACTGTTTTTGGTCACTAAGTACTTTTCTTTTTGCCTTTCTTCTTTCAATACTATTTTTGGGTGGTTAAATTAATTTTAGACTAGAAATTTATTGGTCCCTTGTTCATTATATATTTGCATAGAATTCAATAGCATTTGTTACTTTTGAAAGATACACATATTAAGAAAGTTTTGGTCATTATAATTTCTGAACTAGCTAAAGTAAACATTTTTGCCTTTTTGCAGGGGGATCGCACTGACAAGCGTGACATAACTGCATTTAATACTTGGAAAGATATCATCATCCCTGGAAATGTTGAGGATAGTATAGCATTGCAGAATTCTGTAAAGAATGATGTTGTTAAACCTAATCCTTTATCAAAGAGAAAGTACTTGGCAAACTTCTTAGGTCGGGCACAAGGGAAAGTTGGTCGAATTCAACTTTTAGAGTTCTCAAAGCAGTTCCCAGAAAAGGTTTCTCTCTTCTTTGCATTTATTTATTTGTAAATGTATACATCGTCACTTTCTTTTTGTGGCATGCAGTGCACCTCAAACAATGGTTCTGCATATTTTCAAGGTCCCTTGGATTCATAAGTTTGTCATTTGTCTCCATTCAACGTTTCTTTTAATGATTTCATAAAGAGAGGCCTTACAGTTATTACAAACATTGAGTCCAATTTGAATTTGAAAACCCAGTCTTAACAACTACGAGGACATAGCTAATCTTTCCAGCTACTATGACCTTGTGATGCAAACGGGAATGAGGGGGCCAAGTTAATGGCTGCCTTGTTCCCCAATCTAGACTCACTCCCTCTCAATGGACACACTTTCAGACATGATATTCAGACTTGGAACCAAAACACACACTCTTTATTTCATTGAATGATAGTGTTATAAAGATCTGACACACACACACACACACACACACACACACTTGTCTAGCTTCTTGAACACAATGTCACAACATGAAGAAGATTACAACCAGATTTGGTCTCCCATGGACTTAATACGTTCCACTCTCAGTTCATGAAAATAGTCACTTTGTTCTTCCCACAGATGGACTCTCTCCCAGCCACACACTCTTCTCTCTCACTTCTTTTTGTGGAGAGCTAACTCCTCAAAGTCTCTCCCTCTTCTCCCTTGAAGCTACTCCCAAGTAATTGACTCAAATCTCGACTTCCTTTGATTCTTGGAGTGTCTCTTTGAACTCCCAAGCACCTTGAAAATGCTTAGCAACTGACAATTCATCATTCTAGGCAATTAACTTTTTTTTTGCATTCATCATGGGTGAAACCGCTGCTTAATGCAAAGCAGTGGTTGCGTAATCACCTTGGCAGTTTCTCGAAACTGCCCCTTAATGCAGACTGACGGTTTTGTCACCGTGTAAAACCCTGCAACTTCTGGAGGCCATATCTTTTGCAAACGAACTCGAAATGAGATGATGTTTTTTTTTGAAAGTGCATAATTTTCTTAGGAGAATCCGAATATGCAGTCACATTATGCTTTTGATGTATGCTACATGATGTTTTTGCCTATGCACCCAAAGCTATCACTTTTAGGTCTTTAATGGACACAACGGCTTCGTAAATGCTACTGATAGTTGAGTAACTCAACCAACTATTTGGAACCATGTTGCTCACTAAATTCAATCCTCTTCGATGTACTTGATGTCCTTGAAGTGCTGAAGTGATGATGCTTCCTATGAATCGATGAAAATAAACCTATACCACACCAAAACTGCAAACACCTTGATTAGTCTACACAAACACACCCTTAAATGTTTTTGATTGATGCAAGATTGCCGGTACTGCTTGGATGCTCTTGCATCATACTCTAGAGATAGAAAAAATCTAAGCTTCCGCTCACAAAGGTAGGGTGAGTGGTCGAACCACATTTTTGGCATGCTGCCATGGCCACGGTGTTCCCTCCCACCATGTCAGCTACGTCTAAAGTTTATCTTTTTGTTTCTTACTCTTTTTATAGCCACTTGTTGATCCATAGACTGCCCTCCTCCACCTAGCTCTGATTACCCCACTCTTTACCTTGCCCATTGCTTGGGCATAGTCTCTCCGCTTCCTCCAATATGCCCTCTTTCTCTTTCTCCATCCTCTTTTGAGATTTTTTCCACCACTTTCTGTCCACCTTCACCAAATGTCTTCAACACCATTGTCACAATACTCATTTTTTCCAAGAGTGCACCACACTTTCAACTTCTTCCTTCATAGCTTGTTTGCTGAATAATTCACCATATGTTTGGGCATCAACATGACTACACATAACCTCCACACACTCTTTATTTCATTGAATGACAACGTTACAAAGATTTGACACACACACACACACTTATCTAGCTTATTGAACAAAACATGAAGAAGATTACAACTGAATTCAGTCCCTCATTGACTTGATACACTCTCCACTCTTAGTTCATGAGATTAGTCGCTTTGTTTTGCGCTTAGCTGCAACCACACTCTCCTCTCTCATTTCTCTTCTTGGAGAGCTAACTCCTCCAAGTCTCTCCCTCTTCTCCCTTGAAGCTACTTCCAAGTAACCGACTCAGAGCTTTTCTGACTTCCTCTAAATCCTGGAATGCGTCTTTGAACTCCCAATCATTTTGAAAATGCTCACCGACAATTCATCATTCCGTGCAATTACTTTCTTTTTGCATTCATTACAGGCAAAACTGTTGCTTAATGCAGAGTGGCAGTTGTGTAACTGCTTTGGGTTTTTCGAAACCCAAAACACACACTTTATTTCATTGAATGACAATGTTACATAGATTTGATGCGCGCACACACACGTCTAGCTTATTGAACATAAGATGAAGAAGATCACAACCAGATTAAATTCCTCATGGACTTGATACACTTTCCACTCTTAGTTCATGAGAATAGTCACTTTGTTCTTCCCTTAGCTGGACTTTATCCCAACCCCAGTCTCTCCTCTCTCACTTCTCTTCTTGGAGAGCTAACTCCTCCAAATGTCTCCCTCTCCTCCCTTGAAGCTACTCTCAAGTAACTGACTTGAAGTTTATATGACTTCCTCTGAATCCTGGAGTGTTTGTTTGAACTCCCAAGTATCTTGAAAATGCTCAGCAATTGACAATTCATCATTCTGGGTTGTTTCTTTTGGCATTCACCTTGGGCAAAACCGCTACTTAATGTAGAGTAGTAGTTGCATAACCACCCCGATGGTTTCAAAATTTCGCTTAATGCAAACCGGTGGTTACGAAACTATTGCAGTGGTTTCAAAACTGCCGCTTAAGCTTACAAAATGTTCCCTACGGTTTTGTCATTGTATAAAACCTTGCACTTCCGGAGGCCATATCTTTTGCATACGAACTTGAAATGAGATGTTTTTTTTTTTGAAAGTGCATAACTTTTCGAGAAGAATACAAATATGCAATCATATTCCGCTTTTTATTTATGCAACATGATGTTTTTTCCTCTGCACCAAAACCTATCACTTTTAGGTCTTCTACGGACGCAACCACTTCTTGAATGATGTTCATAGTTGAGTAACTCAACTAACTCCTTTGGAACCATGTTATTGATTGAAACTGATCCTCTCAGATGTACTTTTTGCTCTTGAAGTGCTGTAGTGATGATGCTTCCCACGAATCCATGAAGATAAGCCTCTACCATGCCAAAATTGCAAACACATTGTCTAGTCTACACTAACACACCTCTAGATGTTTTTGGTTGATTTAAGATTGACGGTGCACCTTGGATGCTCCAACATCATACACCCGAGGTAGAAAAATTGAGTTCCTGCACACAAAAGTAGGGTGGGTAGTAGAACAACTCTTTTGGCATGCTGCCATGGCCATGTTGTTCTCTTCCACTATATCAATCACCTCTAAAGTTTCTCATTTTGTTTCTTTCTCTTTTTCCAGCCCTCTGTTGATCCATATCCCATCCTTCTCCGCCTAGCTCTGATTACCATTTTCTTTACCTTGCCCTTTGCTTGGGCATATTCCGTCCATCTCCTCCAATATGCTCTCTTTCTCTTTTTCCATCCTCTTGTGGCCTTTTTCCCACCACTATTTGTCCATCTCCACCAAATGTCTTCAACACTATTGTCACATACTCTTCCAAGAGTACACCTCACTTTCAACTTCTTCCTTCATAGCTTGTTTGCTGAAGAATTCATCATATCTTTGGGAATCAACATATTACACATAACCTCCACTGCTATCTCTAGGATGGTCTTCATGTCCTCATTTCTTGCTTCCCTTAGTGCAATGTCAAACAACTCCACTATCTTTGCAACAACATCTTCTCCTATTTCCGATTTCAAAATGTTCTCAAGAAGTGCATCCATCTCCTTTTGGAATGTTGTCCCAACTAATCCGTCTATCCTCTTTTCATCTTCTTCATCACTTTTTGCAATTTCATCCTTTCTTACACATGCTTACGTTGATAATAACATCAACTGTTCCAACTCATTCTTTTTTTCTTCTCTTTTCCTTTCTCTTTTCTTCATCCTGCTTGCCTCAACTATAGGCTGATTGCTACCTCCTTTCTCTGTCCTCTTTGGCATCAAATGCATGCAATGTACAAAGAACTTTGCACTCCTTTTGCCCATATTGAAACAATGCAATCCTTGACTCTAATATTAGAGTCTTTTCTTTAACTCCTATGTGGGTTGTTGCCACATATGCGACACCTTGTGTATCCTCCATTGTCTTGGTAGAAACATATCCACCATCTCTATCTCTTTCTTTGCCTCTTTCTTCATCTTCCCTTGTCCAAATGCTCTTTGGATCAATATCTACAAACAATTTCTGAACTTTGCTATCCACTATTTCACTCTCTACCCATCTCTAAATGGCAATTACTCACGAGTTATTTAGTAATTTGCCATTAATCAGCTAGTTTTTCAAAGAATCATGTATATTTGACCAGTGATCTCGGTTCTGACAAGCACTTGGCATGGTGAGTCGGTCCAGCATGGCATTTAGGTGTGAGTTGGTTCAGCATGGCATTTAGGGTGTGTGAGGTTTTTGGGGATTTCTGCTTTTAGTATTTACGCTAAAACTTTCCATAGTTTTGTGCTCAGCCTTCTGAAAGATAATTGTTCTTGTAAGAAAGATTATCTTTTTAGAAAATGAACTGATCTGCAGCATTCCAAAAACTAGGAGAAAGCTTGCTGTAAACTAGGATTCAATATTTTCAAATTCTTTGAAATGCACCCTGTAATGTCGCCCAAATGGTTTCTTACTTCTGTGTGACAAGTAATTACAGATTCACTTTCATTGGCCGATTAACTGATTACTAACTACTTCTGAGCTTAAAAAACCTTTAAATGTCTCAGAATTTCATGAAGGTTTTCAGCTCTCGTTTCTTTGGATTTGAGTTAATGTATTTGGTTGAAATTTTTTCTAACACATTGGTCAAGAATGGGTTATTGGTTGATGCTCCTTTGGTGATTACTATAGGGTTTTTTTCCATCCTATCTTTAAGACACCTTTCTCACATTTAGATGATTGCGTGTTTGATCTTTTTACTTCTGTGGCGTCATTCAAATGCTAATAGTTTCTATGAAGTTATTTTAATGTTTCTCTTGGATAATGAAAAATATACATTTAAATGCAAATATTTTAGTTACATCAATTTGTTCAAATAAGCATTTGTGTTATCTGTACAGTTGGAAGCACCAGAGCTGAAATTTAGTGGCCCAGACAAACTTGGAAGGAATGAGTACTTCGAACATCTTCGTAATGCTAAGTTCTGTTTGGCTCCACGTGGAGAGTCATCTTGGACTCTCCGCTTTTTTGAGGCCTTTTTTGTGGTGCGTATTCATTGGCCTCTTCTCTACACCTGCCTCCATATTTTAAGTGGGACATTTTGTGGTATATAAAAATGGAATTGGGCATGTCTGTAACATTTGGCTCTTGTTTTTGGGTGCTAATAACCTTTCCAATGAAGCTTCCACTGCAATATTTAATGGCGTCTTGCATACAGGAATGTGTACCTGTTATCTTGTCAGATCAAATAGAGTTGCCTTTCCAAAACGTTTTAGATTACAGCCAGTTTTCCATCAAGTGGCCTGGTACGAGAATAGGAGTGGAGCTTTTGGAATATCTGGATTCCATAACAGGCAAGCATTTTCTAAAGAATAAACCTTTTGATTAACCTGGATTTCATAATGTTATCAGAATCTATATTTAATACGTTGGCATTTAATTTTTATCAGATACTGAAATAAGTAGGATGATAGAAAGGGGTCGACAAGTGAGATGTTTGTGGGTTTATACTCCTGAAAGCCTAGGATGCTCAGCAATGACTGGTATCCTGTGGGAATTGCAACGGAAAGTGAGGCGCTTTCACCATTCTTCGGAAACATTTTGGTTGCACAATGGCTCAGTTGTCAGCAGGGACCTTGTTCCCTTCAATAAGTGGATCCCTCCAATGCCTCTCCCTTGATTTGTTGTTCTTGCCCACAGTTGAGGCATAATTCTAAAGGCGTTCTTGTAAGACTATCTGCTGACAAATACGTATCATATTTCATGTCTCATTTATTTTTATTTGTATTTCAAAGGAATACCACTATCTACATTGGCGATTTTCATACGGGTCCTGGCTTTACCTATATTTTGGCAAGACATTCATTTGTTTTGCTGAAGTAGTTTTTGAGAGTTACTTCTGAAGGATCTTAGTTTGATTGGATGGGCAAATATATTCAAACCATATTCATCTTAAATTTACACCTTGCCCAATCTAATAACCATCTTTGGGGCTAGGGGACCTCAGTGAGATTGGAACCCTAGTGTGGCCTAACATACCATTGATCTCATCATTGAATTAACCCCCCATTGGATATAAAAACAAACTTACTTTACCTTTCAGGTTGTTATTTCAGGTAGTCATTACTATTTTTTTGAATTTCCTTTGTTACTATAAAAAAATTGAACTAAGGTGGAGTTTAATTTTTCTCAAAACTTTGAGTCCTTCAAAATTGTTCCAATTAAAGTCCTTCAAATTTAAAGCAGCAGTACGATTGTAATTTATTGGTTGATTTGAGTAAGCAGAGAAGTCAAACTGGGCTATTTTTTTTGCAAATTGGCTAATTTGTTACATTTTTTCAAAAATTATGTCATTTGAGCGTTACCTTTTTGGGAGTATTAAAGGTGAATTCAGCTCGACTTCATTTTCTGAATTTTACCTACTTAGCATGGTTTCTCATTTCTCCGCTTCGGTGGGCTTTTGCTTCTGTTGGTCCAGATTGGGTTTTGTTACTATTACTTGCCTCATTCTACTTATGTACCTTTGGTATCAGATTTAGTTTTATCATTGTTTCTTTGTTACAAGGATTTTGTACTACCTTTTTTATTAATGGAAACAATCTTTATATTGATACATTTTACAACTGGAATTCTTTTGAGGGCTTTACTGATGGAATGTCAGTATAGACTAATATATTGTGCACTGTATGCATCTCTGTTATCAAACATTTGGTTTGCATTTGCGTTAATATAGCGAATTTAATGGTATGTTGACACGTGAGTGAATATTTTTAACACGACTGTGGATTGCCATTAACTCCACCATGATGGAATCTAGCAAGTATATTGAAGGAATGCAGGGCCGAACCATAACTTTGGGTGGCCAGTAAATTTGTTGTTTCTGAATCATTGGTCTCTGTATATAATAGGGCCATAGTTTTCTTGTGTGTTTGTGAACTAAATGAAGAGAAAGTTTAATAAGGAGAAATGCAAAGTCGTAAGCGGTGCCATGGAAATTTACTATTCCAGTGCATCTGGTATGGTACAGGGTGGTGGAGTTGATTTCTAAATGTTTCGAGTAAATATCCATTATTTATACACTAAGGGTGGTGTACTTTCGTAGTTAAGAGCCATACAAAGAGTTGGACAACATTTGTGACGAATCTAGAGGAAAATGCATTACAAACAATTGTCCATTGCTTGCTTCTGTCAATAACCAAGTAGTAGAGCCTACATCTTTTAAAGATCATAAAAACATGTAATGAATTCAACACATCTAATATTATTATAAAACATTTATAAATATTAATAATGAATAATCATATAACAAATTTGAACCATGTGCATGTGAATATATCTTGTTGTAACAAGATATTGAATTATAATTGCCATTATGGCTTTATTCATCAAATTTAAGTCCTAGCCACTTGCTCCACACTTTTGATAACTATTGCTTAATCTTGTCTATTATTCTTCAACATTCTATCACTAAGTTTTTTCCATTTTGTCACTAGCAATTCTGATCTTGCGTTCGCGCTTTCCTTGTGTTGTTCACTTTTTATTTTTATTTATCCAAAGATCAAACCACCACTATTTACTTTAATCATTTTCTTCAATTTTTTTTCTCTGTTAACACATCAATATAATCTCTATTTTTTGTTTTCGAGTACAACTTGTATTTTTCTAACCTAATATATTATTTTTAGGTTTTCTTAAGAGTTCCTTTTCCATGTCACTCAAAGAAATGCAATTTGATGAACATGACATTTTGCTAATGCAATTTATCGATGTGGACACTTGTTATTTTGCTTTTTATGATTAGATTATAAATAAATGCAACATGATAACACAATATTTTGCAAGTGCAATTTATAAATTTGGAAGTTTATTATTTTTCTTTGCACAATTAAATTCAAAATAAAAAAGATATTCGATAATTTAGGAGCAGCAGTATTCTTTTTAATTGTCAACAATTTTTTTTTAAAAACTAAAGAGGGTAAAAATTTATTGAAAGCAAAAAGAACCGGACAAATTACATAGTTATATCCTAACTCGCAAGATGAGCCAGCTTTTGAGAAAGATTCAGAGAAAGCATCCTGTGATCAGAGATGTTCCAAGTCGGTCCAAATTCAGAGGCCCATTTGGCCAAACAGTCAGTAACCCCATTCCACTCACGGGGGATATACTTGAACACTACAGAATTCAGGGAAGTACAAATCTGAAGAATTTGCTGAGCCACAGAAGCTAAGTGCCAATCCACATTGTCAAAATTTCGTCTATTTAACAAGTTTATAACCACTTGTGAGTCCGCCTCACATATGATCTTATGCCAACCCAGTTGGCAGCATTTTTCCATAGCTGTAAGAATAACTTGGGCTTCCATTAAATTATTAGTATGGATACCAATATAAGTCGAAAAAATAAACCTGATTTCTCCAGAGCTGTCTCGCCCCACTCCACCTATTCCAGCAGCTCCGGGATTCCCTTTGGAGGAGCCGTCCGTGTTCACCTTGAGGACGCCAGCAACAGGGGGCGTCCAATGACCAGCCCGATCAACAGTGTTCGGGCGCAGACCAGATTTGTTCACCCAGCGTGAAGGGGGAGCACCAAGCGCGCAGTTGGGAGAGGACACAAAGAGGCGCGAGTGGATAGGCGCTTCGCCAGGGTCCAGCGCACCAGCAGCCTCACACTAAGCGTAGAGGGTCTCTTGAATAGTTGTACGAATTCGCCCCCACAGGGGCTCTACATTCAGTGAAGTATCACGAAAAATTCTCCTATTTCTTTCCAACCAAATGTTCCACAGTATGAGAGAGGGGCCAATAAACCATGCGACCTGGAGGACAGAGGTTTTAATAGGAGAATGTCCCAATCTCTCCCAAAATTCCGCCAAAGACGACGCATGCCAGCATGGGCACTCCCAGACTCTCCACCACAAATGCCAGATTTGTCTAGCAAACTGACATTGGAAGAAAAGATGGGCCGCGATCTCCACACTGCTGCGGCACAAGAAACAAATAGAAGGTCCCTAAAATCCACGTTTGCAGAGATTATCCCATGTCAGGAACCTGTTATGAACTAAAGTCCAAAGAAAAAAATTGCACTTTGGCCATGAAAAACAATTCCAAACTCTCTTCCACCAAGAGGTAGCTGTATCTCCAAAAATTCGCTTCGTCAGGGCATGGTACCCATGGGAAACGGAATACTGCCCAGAAGGGGTGTCTCCCTAAGCCAAGAGATCTCGACCCTGTAGCAGACTGCATCGCCTAGAGGCGAGGATCTGAGACAGCTCCATCCTTTCCTCCATCGAGCCACCCGGTGGCCAGTCGGAGGAGTTTTTCCACCGATACCTAACAGCCATACCCAGGTCAAAGGCCTCCTTATAATGAGCAACATTAGTCCAACTAGCAGCAATAAGACTCACTGAGATTATGCAAGTGCGGATGAGTAGAAATGATGGGAGGCGAACCATCCTAGGAGTCGCTCCAAAAGAGAGCCTCAGTGCCACTGTTGCATATCCAGAAGAGACCGCGTTTCACAAGAAGAGCTCCCCGCTTGAGGGTATCCCACACCATGGATCCTTTACCTTCAAGGGGCATCCTGGCAATATCAGACGGGTCCACCCCAGGGAAATACTTGGATAGAATTCTTGCCCACAGGTGAGAAGGACTGGAGCACCACCGCCAATAGAGTTTGGCCGCCAAAGCTTGGCTAGACAAGACGGCCGAACGCAGACCAAGGCCCCCCTCCTTTGGCCGGCAAACCGTGTCCCACTTCAAAAGACTCCAGCGTGTACCTTGCAAATTACCATTCCAAAGGAATTGACGGGAAAGAGCGTCAAACTCCTTGAGGAAGTAAACCGGGGCAGCTTGAACCATGCTCCTGTAAATAGGAAGACCCTGTATTACCGATTGCAAAAGAATCACCCTGCCAGCAGTAGACAACCATCTGTGAGTCCAGTGATTCACTTTCTGCCTTAGTTTGTCAAGAACATTCTACCAGAAAAGTCTAGGCTGTCTCCCCAAAACAATAGGAACTCCCAAGTAAGTGAGGGGGAGCTGATGAATCTGAAACCGCAGAGTATTAGCAATCCTCCTCTGAATGGCCTCGAGAGTATTGAAGAAAAAAGAGAGGACTTGTGATCATTAATTCTCTGCCCCGAGGCAGCCAGATAAGTATCAAGAATAGACCTCAACTCTCTTGCTTCCCGAGTACGCGCTCTGCGAGCAAGAGCAGTGTCGTCTACAAACTGAAGATGGGTCAACACAGGTAAGCCATCCCCCCACCTCCATCCTTGAAGCAGGTTTGAGAAACACGAGATTTGATAAGCCGTCCAAGTCCCTCGGCCATAATAATAAACAGATAAGGCGAAATCGGGTCCCCTTGGTGCAGACCCTTGGAGGCACCAAACAGCGCAGTGGGTTCACCATTTATCAGGACCGAGAAGGAGGGTGTGGTTACACAGCTCATGACCCACCTAACCCAATCCTGATTGAATCCAAATGCAAGAAGAGCTTTATGCAAAAATCTCCAATTAACCCTGTCATAGGCCTTCGCCATATCGAGCTTAATGAACATGGCCCGCTCCCGAGAAGTGCTCATAGAATGGATAGTTTCTGATGCCATAACTATCCCATCTAGAATTTGTTTACCTACTACAAAGCCCCCTTGTTCCTCTGAAATCACCATGGGAAGACAAGCCTTAAGTCTTTCCGCTAGGAGCTTAGTAATGATTTTATACACCACATTACAGAGGGCAATGGGTCTAAAAGCGTCTAGATGGTTCGCCTGCTCCTTCGGAATAAGAACCAGAAAAGTGGCATTGAGGACCTTGAGCATCTCTTTGCTGGAATAAGATTCTTGAGCCACTTCCAGCAAATTGTGCTTAATAATATCCCAAAAATTTTGGTAAAATTCAGCTGAAAAACCATCAGGACCCGGGGCTTTGCCTTTTTTTAAGCTGTGGACCACTCCTTCCAATTCTGGCATGCTGATGGGACGCATGAGGGAGTTATTCATACCAGGAGTCACAACAGGAGGAATGCACTCAAAAACTGTATTTTCAACCTGCTCGTCTGGGGGGAGATCAGCTGAGAAGAGATCTGAGAAAAAGCGAATAGCCTCACCGGATATAGCTTGGGAGGAGGACAGCCGCGTTCCATCCATGGCAGTAAGAGAGTCAATGAAATTCTTGTTGTGCTTACCTTGCACCGAGTTGTGGAAGAAAGTTGTATTCATGTCACCCTCCTGGAGCCAATCAATCTGGGCCTTTTGCTTCCAATAAATTTCCTCCCGAAGCTCCCATTCTACCAAATCCATGATCGCCTGAGATTCATCAGCACGAAGGCCTTCCGTCAACCCGGCGTCCCTAATAATCCTGGTAATAACATCCAGCCGATTTTGCGCCTGCTTTTTCATACAATGAAGATTGCCAAAACAGCTCTTATTCCAATATTTCAGTTGTCTCTTAACAAACTGCAGTTTTTTGGAGTACATCGCAGTACCGTACTCAGGCGCTCCCAGTCTCCACCAGCGGGCCATCAAATCATGGAGAGAGGGGTCACGCAACCACATCAACTGAAACTTGAAAGGGGGCTTCTTGGGAGTTGCCACATACCAGATAGAAAGCTTGATCGGCCAGTGATCAAAACCTCTCCAATCAATAATTTTAGAAGAGAGCGACATGGCTCCAGAGAGCCAAAAGCAGGAGACAAGGAATCTGTCAAGCCGCTTCGAAATAGCCGCATTCCCACTCCTATTACTCCACGTGAACATGGCATTAAGAGGCTTAACATCCGAGAGATGCAAAAGGTCAATATTCTGCCGAAGAAGCTCAGAGGAGGGACCCAACCGGGGCAATCCACCCATCTTCTCCTCCAGGGTGAGCACTGAGTTGAAGTCACCAGTTACTATCCACGGCAAAAAGGGGTGGCAGCTTCTAACAAACCAAATGTGATCCCATAGCTGGCGCTGCCCAGGAAGATCGGAGGGAGCATACACTGCAGTCACCAATTGTCAACAATTTTTAACATCAATTTTGTTAACAATAATAAAAAAAATGTTCTACAAACTTTTTCTCTTTTATTTGTTTGGCAATTGAATTTTAAAAATGAGACAATGAAGGTTAAACTAAGATCAAGAGAATGTTAAAGAAATATTAAAAAGTAATAACTTTTTGAGAATGGTAACTATAATTAAATGAACCAACAAATGATCGTCAAATTTCTCTAAATAAAAACAATAACAAAAAACTTTTCAACATTAAAAAGTTAATAGAATGATAAAATATCATTGTTAAGGCTAAAAAACATTGATAAAGTTTTCAAGTTTTATTATTGTTCATTGAAAAAACATGAATAATTCCTCTTCTTGAGGAGGATGCTTTTGTAGTTCTTAAACCAATTTTGTGTCGAAATATATTTGAAACTTATAGTCCATAATTTTAAGTAACATCATGATGGACACGAGGGTTTACCTTATGCTGCTCCAACTAATAAATTATAAGGAAAAGACTTTTGATGAATGCCAACTAATTCTACATTCCAATATTTATTATAGTTTGTTTTATATATAAATTGTAAAAAACCTTTTAAATACTCCAACACATGGAAGAATTAAGATAAAATATTGTATTAAAAAACTTTTCCAATCTCTTAATACTTGATTTATTATAAGTTGATATATTTCTTCAATTTAAAAAATTAAGTTTTTTAATTTTTGATAATACGACGAAAAACATTTAGTGCAAAAAAAAGCTTTTAATTATGAATATTTATTGTTTAATCTTCTAATATTGTTCAATGTATCAAATAAATTCTAATTAATTCCATTAAAACCCTTACAACTATTTATAAAATCCTCCACTGCCTCTTGATGTCCTCCCTTGAAAAAATAAAAAACTACTACAAATTTTAAAAATAAATAGAACTTTATCAAATAAATATAAGAAATAACTAATTACAAAAACTTTGATGCAAATCTCTTACTAGATGATTAAATTTACTAGCTTGATTATCTAATACACATTTTATTCCTCTACCCTTTATATTAAATATTACTACCAAATAAATACTTAAAAAAGTTAAAATTCGAAATTATAATCAATAAACATATAACATGCCACAAATAAATAGAAACATCAAAATGTCTAAATAAAGCATTAGAAACAAAACATTAACTTAAAATATTCATAATCATACAAGATGCTAATCATATTCAAAATTACCTTTACGATTGTTTTAACAAATGATTTTTTCAACTAAAATATGGAGGATGGGACATTATAAAATAATTATATATTTTAAAACATTAAGAAATGTTCCTTGTCCATATAGTAAATGTTTATATGGAAAGTAGCTATTAATAAATTAGCCAAATTTTATTTCAAAGATATTTCATTCATTTTTTTATATTAAAAATTAAATTATAGTTTTGATATAATTAAAAAGCGAAAGTGAGGAAAATGTATAAATCTTCAATTATAATGTATGCTATTTAATAAAAAATAAATATTTATAATTTTTGATTATATAATAGGAAAAAATATAATAAAATTCAAGTTCAAGATTTTAAAAATCTCATTTATGTGTATGTATAAAATATGTTAACTTTTAAGTAGCACAAAAAATATAAAATTGTGATAATCTATGTTTAATTAAATAAATAATCAGTTATAACAAGATTCGAGACTCAACTTGTTTTGGTGTTCTTGTTCAAATAATGAGAGGATTTGAGTCTCTCCTAATATTTTCTCACAATTTAACCCTGTTCACATGCATGTGCAACTTGTTGCACTTTCCACACCAAAATTAGAATTTGATGGGGAAATGTTACAATGACTCTATGGACACTCATACATACACTCTTGGAAAGAGACTATCGCCTTGAAACCAATCCACTTAGCTTGTTTGCTTGATTATGCTCTTTCGTCTCATTTCCTAATTTTGTACACTTAAATTATTATCTTAAAATTTTCAAATCTGAAATGGACAAGGGTTATTTTGGGGTGTCTGTGCAACAAGGTTACAATGTTAGCATGAACTAACTAACACTACTACATTTCCTGTGATTTAAGTTAGATTTAAGACGAGCCTTTAAGTGAGACTTACATTACTTGTAAGATAGGTTGTTTGTGAAAGTCATAATTCAAACTTAAATATTTGTATTTGTAAAAATAATTGAAATGTATTTGTAAAATTTATGTCATAAGATTCGTGAATTGACTTAAATTTTTGTAACGCATCATGAAAGCATTGTAAATGTGTTGTAAAAATTCTATATCATGTGTTTGTTGTAAATGGTTTGTTGTGTGTCATAAGGGTGTTGTATGGGCATCCTAAGGGTGTCTTTCATATGTTGTAAATTTATTGTAATGTTGTCATAAATTTACGACAACCTTGGAACATTTTGCGCCCTTAACTTAAAAAGGGAGAAGTGGTTTGTATGGATAAATATAAAAATCTTTTCAAATTTCATCCCTTGAATAAATGGTCTCTTTAATATGGGAGAATATTTGATCCCATCTTTCGGCTATAATCATATTTTTATCTTGAAAGAGGTGTATGTCCCTTTCATGCGAAATATGCAATGGGATGAAATTCAATCCTGCTTGGCACAATGCACACTTCTTCTTTGTTTCAAATTCGGAAGAAATTTGACAACAATGCACACACACCCATGACTGATTTGATCTATTCAAAAAACTTGTTTTTAAAGGAGTTGTAATTCACAATTCATCCATATTCCAAGTGTCATAACCATTCACCAACAGGTCTAGTGAGACTTTCAATAAAAAGTCTCACAGAGACATCTTCTTACATAAACTTCTAAGATGTCATAGGCTATAGTGAAAACACATATATGATAATCTACATCTTAAAAAAAAATCTCCTGAAAACTTCAGAAATAGATTCCTTAAGATTGAAGGTAACTCACTATATTGGACCAAAACCAAAAGACCAAAATGTTTTCTCTATGAAACAGGGAAAACATTGAGGTTTGGGTGAACCAACACCATTTCTTCAATCAAAAAGATGTAGGCACTAGGTACTTTGTTCCAGCAGAGTCACTAACCTCCATTTCAAGTAGGTTTTTTGAAATGTTTGAAAATCAAATGCACGAAGTAGTTCAATCTCCAACAGAGTCGCCCAAAACTGTTGGCAAGATTTTATTTCGCTATGCTTTCTCGAATTATTTCATTGACTTGCCCAATTAGATGTGACATAAATCTTACAACATTGGAGAAATCATGAGTTAAATCATGATTATCCTTTGCATTTGAGAGGGGAAGCCCCCTCGTATGATGGGATTTTTCAAAAAAAATTGTACTTTTTACCAAAAAGTACGAAAAGGTAACAAAAATGGAAGAAAGGGAAAAGCTAGGAATGGAGAGAGAATGGAAAGAAATGGACAAGAGAATGATAAACCTACAATGGAGTAAACGCATAACACTGCCTAGATGACCCACGTTAAATGGAATAAGTTAGACAGTTCTCAATGGAAACCTGTATCATTAGAAAGGCAAGAAATATATACTTCAAACAGATGAATAAAGTACATCACCAAAAGGGTTTCAAAACACAAAGTTTTATGGAACTCCTCTGTATTTCTGGTTGGAAATGAACACAAAGTATATGTTTCCTCCTTTCAAATAGGGTTTAGTTTGACATCAAACAGTCTTGGTTTGGAAACTTCCTTTCAACATGCAAATGAAAACATGAAGTAGTGCGATGGTGAGAGCAAAGATTGTCTTAAAACCCACATTCTTCCTTCAAGTTGAATCACATGCATATGGGACAAATTCCATCCTTAAGGGTTTCAAACACAAAGTTTATGAAAAAACAAGGGTTTACACAACCAAAAGAATATGAAAATGTGATATATTTCTTCATTCATAAAAAAAAACACTGAAGAATGTCAAATACCCATAAATCAAAATACTTACCTCACTCGTTTTGATGCATTTCATTCACATATTTTAAAACAATTGGTTGTACACAAAGTTATGACATGTTCTCTCCGAGAGTCAAGAGAGAGAAAAATCTTCAACCCTGTTACAATGACAAACTTGTCTTTTTGTAGCATTTGTACTTGCGTAAGTAGTTACATGACTTCTTTTGACCCATACCTAACCCATTGCTTGAAGTCGGTATGGCCTTTCAGGGTGAGAATGAGACTTCATTTGAGCCTTAGAATGAAACAATATCCTTTCATCAAAATGAATAGTAGTACACCTCTCTGACAGTAATGATGTTATTGTTGATTCCTTAATTGGTAGAGTTGTTGGAAGTGAGGTCGAAGTAGCCACTGCATTACGATTTTCTTTTGGCCTTTTCACACATGTTTCAGAACAACTAGGTGATTCTTCTGATGTAAACTGAGGTGCTAAGAATCCCTAAAGAGAACTCCAAGCTGTCGATATTCACCAAACATATCACAATGGAGGGAATCATCAAGATTAGGCATGGTACAATTTATGCAAAGCCACTTAATGTGCACTACAAAAGCTACATAATTCCTCTTGCTCATACAAAAGCCACTAATTCTTCCAATGTACTTTGAATTCTCTCTGTACGCTTATCAAATATTTGTTTTAACTCAACAATGTGATCTTTGTACCAACCAATAATAAAATCAATAGGCATTTTATTGACCAATGGAACAAACATATAATCTAACACAACATGTCATGGGCTATGTACTTTGTCATGCCTATTGAACATTTTAAGATAGTGAACATATGCAATTCCTCTGTTTTCCCAAACAATTTGTGTATATGATTCTAATATTTCATGTGCCCTTTTTCTTGCTAGCTTTACATGACTTGGGAAAAGTGTAAATATAACATCCGATGGTTACAACCTATCAACCACTAATACTGCATCCTCAAAGCTTTTGGAGCATATGAATATAGGAAACCCTTTCGTTTGACCCTCGGGGTTTATCTCTTTCTTGCAATGATGACATGTACAAAGGTAACTTTCTTGCAAGTAAAGTTGATGGTGGGGTCATTGGCTTCATGTCAACTTCTCCACATGGACCAAGCCTTATACATTGTGCTATGGAGTTGACACTCTCATTCTGGAAAATTTTAATCATTTTTGTTTTTGATATAGGGCCATATAAGGGTGCAATTGGGAGTGTTATCGTGAAATGCAAAATGTCAGGATAACACCTACATAGCAGGGATTAATAAAACAAAAGGTGGGATTTAAAATATAAAAACATGTAAGGATTTAAGAAAGGGTAGGCTCTAGCTTGTTACTATACACATACATGAGTTAATTTTAAGTTATTCCAATAGTAGAGAAAGCATCCAATTATCACTTAGAGCAAAAATTTGCAATAGTTCTCTTTCTTTTATCATTAGTCTCTTTAACTTGTTTTTTGTATGGGCTCTTTTAGTTTATCTTGTGGTTTTTTCACTACCTATGCCCATGTCTTAGTTTTTTATAACTAATTTCTTTGGTCTTTCTCTTTTGATTCCATGCTTTGTAGTGCTCTTTGAAATTCTTTTATTTTTGCTATGTTCACTCCTTATGTCCCTTTATTGGAGTTTGTTGGTGAGTGGATGGTTTATTTTAGGGCATGCCATTCATGTTGTTTGGCATCCACAAGTTTATGTAGTCTTGATACTTGTGCCTTGAGCATGTTATTATCTTCCTCCAAATTTTGCTTGGTTTTCAACATTTCTTCCAATCTGAGGTCCTTCACATTTTTTATTTGTTCTATAGTTTCTAGCCTCTCTGAAAGACTCATTAACTCTTGTACATAGAACTTTGGAGGCCACATAAATAAGGTTGTTGTGGGGTTGTATGTCTCTTCACCATCTTAAATATTCTCTTCAAGACCATTATCACTTCCTTTTATAGGGTTTGTATGATTGCGTGTTCTTATCCTTGTGTTCAATGTTGTTAGTTTGCGTTGTACTCTCTTTTTTCTCGTATCTTTGATTTGAGCATGAATTTGATTAGATGTTTGGTTCTATTTTGGTTAAACCAGTGTTTGTTTTTCACCTCGTGTTTTCCTTTTCTTATGCGCTTGTATCTCGTTTGTTTTAAGTTTATATTTATGATTTTTCATAATATCTACCCTAGTCTAAGTTTGTTGACGCCTTATCATTCCCTAATATTGTTGTACATTGAAAAAATTTGATCTTGCATATGTCTCCAAGGGAACTACATCTCGCTAAGGTAGAGTATTGTTGTGTGGATGCTATGTCACTTGTGGGCACACCTATATACGTGTTCCACACACCTTAAATGCCCCAACCATCCCTTTAGGTATGGGTTTGAGTATGTGTAAGGGGGAACCATTTTTTTTTGTTGGTATAGGTGTGTTTCAGTGATTGAGTCCATTATATAAAGGTATATGCTGGTTGTTGATCTCTTGTTATTTTGACTATTATACCTCGCTAGTATTTTTCAATGGCAAGTTATTCCTCCATTGGGGATTGCCCACTTTATGTTATCTTTTTCTACCTTGAAACCCTTTCTTTCTTATTTGAGACCCTCTCCTAACACCCTAAAAATCTATTCTCAGTGAAACCCTAACATCCTATCCTAAAAACCTAAAACACTGCTCAGAGAAAGACCTTGAAACCCTAATGTGAACCTTGAATCATTCATATTTTGGATCCCCTTCAAAATGATTAGAAGAGCTCTCTAACTAACTAGACATGGCTTATAAAGAGACAACAATGTTCGTATTGTACTCTAAAACTGATTTACAGTACAAGGTAGATAACACAAGATTCTAGTCAACAATCTTGGTGAATAAAACATACTTATTTGACCCTAGATGTATAGAGAGGAAGCACATATGAGAGTCTAGCTTCAGTTGTAGTAGCCTTAACAATCCTCGATAAGTCAAATCCTTCACAATCGCAACCTTAAACCCCCAAATACATCATTGAATCCCGCAAATGCAATTTCCAAATGCATGCTTAATGGGAAACCCTAGCTGTGTATTGGATTTTGATGCAAAACCACTTTCCCATATTAAAGTAAGCATTGACCCCACCTCAAAACAAACAAACAAATCTAACATAAAACTATATTATATATGCCACATAACTAATAATTTACTCATTTGATTCCATACATTATGAGATATTTTCTGTGATATATATATTGTGCATACATTTCTTGACCATGTCGACTGAGGGTTAGGTCATTACGTTCAAAGGTAAGGACTTTACACGACATTAATACTTTTGTTTGTGTTTCTTTTTGAAATTTCAACTTTAATGGGAATTGACCCCTCGAATCATGTGAAAATTATATATATTTTTTAAGCATTAAAACTAAAATTATGTAGTATTCTGATGGAACTTCGTTGAAACACACATGTGAAAAGTGTAAAATTTTGTGAAAAGTAGTTGTTTAACACATTTAATTTTTTGGTGAGGATTATCTGTGGGACCATGCCTTAATTTTTACAACTTTTTAGCATAAAACAGTAATAAATGTCGTCTAAAACTTAAAATACATGTAAATGTGCTTTAGTGCCCCCTCCCCCCCCCAAAAAAAAATAAAAAAAAATAAAATCCATATTTAATGGAAACTATTTTATCGTCATCCATACATTCAAAGATATTTTGTGCGATATATCCCAGGTATACATCTCTCGGCCATGTTCACTGAGGGCCAAATCATTGTGTGTAAAGATAAGGACTTCACATGAGAATAATATTTGTGTTTATATATTTATGTTTGAAATTTCAAGTTTAACGAGAATCAATCCGTGAATCGTGTGAAAAATTATTAAATTTATAAGCACTAAGGCTAAAATTTATTTTTTCACGATAATCTATGATATTCTTATTGAACTTTACTAAAACACACATTTGAAAAGTAGTTAATGATCAAGTGGGCTATAGTCCAACAATGAGGATGATGGTATAAAAGTTGTTGTCTAGCCATCCACCAAGGTACAAATCCTAGGGGATACCTAAAAAAGGATGAGGTCGGGATCGTACCTCGAACAAATTTTGGAGAATGGATACCCCTCAATCCTTGACACTAAATTGAAGAAGCATTCTATATACCTAATCCATGTAAAACTAGGGTTTCAATCTAAAAAAAATAAAATAAGAAAGAGTAGTTGTTAATTGTATGAAAAGTGTTAAATGTTGTGAGAAAATGTTGTTTAGCATGTTGTGTTTTGGGTGAAGACTATATGTGGGACTGTGCCTTTATTTTAGTAGTTTTTAACTAGAAAACGGTAATAAATGTGCCCTAAAGCTTAAAATATGTAAGCAAGCCAAAAAAGAAAAAAGACCAATCTTTTAATCGTAAGCGCTGGGAGCCATATGAGAACCCTCTTTCAAACAAGGGCACAAAAAAATCTAGAGATGTCACATAGAAGAAAGAAGATACATAGTTTATTGGAGAAATGGTTGTGAGAGGGTCCTCTTCCAAAACAACATCTACATATAATGTTATGAGTGAAGGAATTAAGAGATCATATGACCCTGATACATTTGATTCAGAGATCATATGAATCTGATACATCTGATTCATATAATCTCTGATACATCTAATTCATATGATTTTGATACCTCTGATTTATTGTGGATATAGAGTTTGATCATTTATAATTTTTCTACTCCTTTAATTTATTTTTGTTTGGTTCAACGTGTTTCTTGTTTCCCACCTAAAACTTATATAACTTCTAAATTTTTTGGATTATTACTTTTTTACCTATCTTTTTTATATGACTAATATTATACTTACCATATTTTATCTCGTTTTATTAATAAAGATGCAGTTCTCAATAAATAAATAAATGGAAGTGTATAAATGTAAATGCACTTTACATTTACAGAAAGGCAAAAAGGAAAAAGAAAAAATCGACATTTAACGGAAAACTATGCTATAAATACCACGGAGCTAATAATTTATTCACTGGATCGTCATCCATATGTTCCGAGATCTCTGTGCACACATCTATCGGCCATGTCGACTGAAGGCCAGGTCATTACGTGCAAAGGTATAACGCGGTAAAAGATTTTAGTGTGTGCGTTTGATGCATTTTAGCTCGTTTTCGTTGAGATAAGTCTGTTAAAGCCAACTAGGTACGAATCGACCATAATTTTGTCACAAAATGGTGTAGGAACTGTTAAAAATCTTGTTTTACGTGTGCATTAGGTTTATGCTTGCTTAGATTAACTATATCATATCTCTTACCGCGATGGCCAATTTCATTTCCGGGAATCGGCCCTAATTTTAGCAGAATACAAAGGAAATGCTGCCAAAAGCTTAGAATATGTGTGCGCTTGGTGCATTTTGGCATGCTGTCGTTAAGATCAGTCTGTTGAAACCATTTGTGCGTGTATGGACCGTAATGTTGTCATAAATCAAAGATAGCCGCTCATAATTTATTATCATGTGTGTGCATTTGGTGGATATTTGCTTAAATTTAGTACAAACATAGCCCCTTGTTTGAATCCATGCTTATAGGGTTTCTAAATTTATAAGTTTGTAAGTTCTAGTGAAACATAGTTTGAGTACGTGTCTTTAGGGTTTCGTTAAGTTTATAAGCTTTTTGTAACATATCAAGTTGTTCATGATGTCAAAAGTTTGAAGTATGTGTGCATTTGATGCATTCTGGTGTGTTTTTGCTGATATTAGTATGTTAACGTCAATTGTGTATGAAATTTGATGCATTTTGGTGTGTTTTTGTTGATATTAGTATGTTAACGTCAATTGTGTATGAATCGGCGTTTATTCTGTTATTAATTAAATTAGCTGCTGTTAAAAGTTTATTATATGTGCGCATTAGGTGGCTGCTTGCTAAGATTTACAATTTTACTATTACATATCCCGCCATTTGAATCCATGCGTACATGCTTTATAATTTCAGTATCCATGAGGCGTATTTTTAGTGAAACTTAGCCTGAATTCATGCCATTAGAGTTTTGAGTTTCTTATTAGTCAATTTCATTTGTGGGAATTGGCCCCAATTTTAGCAGCGAACAGAGAAAATTACTGTCAAAAGGTCTGGCATGTTTTTGTTGATGTTAGTGTGTTAAATCCAATTATGTACGAATCAGCTATGATTTTGCCTTAAAGCAGAGATAGATGCTCATAAAAGATTTTCTGTCTCTGTATTTGGTGAATGTTTACTGAAATTTACTTTAAACCATAGTTACCATGTTCGAAAAAGTCGGTTTGTTCGGAAGGGGGGAAAAGTTCGGAAGTTTGGAATTTTGAAAAAAGTTCAGTTCGGTAAGTTCGGAATTATATATATATATGCAAAATATTTCAATCTACTAAGGAATGAACATTAATTTAAGTTTAGCACTTGCAAAAATGAGAAATGCATAAGAATTTCAAACTTGAATTACATTAAAAGATAGCAAAATATTCATAGTTTAGAGCCTAAGCTCAAAATTGATATATAACTTAAGTTTCAAACATTTGCAACATCAAACCCAGCTTCAAAATCAAAACTAGCACTAGCACCATCGTTCATTCATTCATTCATTACTTCAAAGACAAAATGTACATTCAAATCTAGAATAAATCATCTCAATTGCCCACAAAATCATGAATGCCACTCCCATTATTTTTCAACTTTATCATTTACTGACACTTTCTCTCACAAGGGCTCATTGGTGCATTGAATCTCACAGAGTGCATGCCTTAAGGGGTGCACTGGGAATGGGGTGGGATCGGCTTGTGGCACTTTGCGAGAGATATTTTCATACTATTCTATCACGCATACATCCCTTCATGCAGCCTTCATACCTCCTATGATGTCTCCTTGAAATCTTGAAACTCTGAAATATGGGTAAGTTTGAAACCCTGAAACCCTGGAATCTGACTAACTCTGAAATATGATAGGATCCTCCAAAACCTAGAATTTGCATCATAGCTCCTAGTGGTCCGAAACCCCTCTCAAACATCTTGAAAGTATATAAATAAAATATAACTTAAAGTATAAGAAACTAGATGTCCATATACTTAAAAAATGTTTATTTTATTTATATACTGTTGGGTTCGGAGAAAAAAAAAGGTTATTCGGTCAAGTTCGACCGCACATTCGGTCCATGCCATTTGTTCGGTTCGAACCGAACATGAGCCATGTTCGGTCGAACATGGTAACTATGCTTTAAACATAGCCTACTGTTTGAATCCGTGCTTATTGGGTTCCTAAATTCGCTATTTCACATCTAAGAGGTGAATTATGTTAAACACAGTTTGGATCCGTGCCTTTAGGGTGTAGTTACTATTGAAAGTTTATTTAAGCTTGTTGTAACATAACAGGTGAAAAGTTGTAAATATCTGGGTATTTGATGCTTTTTTGTTGATATTAGTATGCAAAGGCTCACCATTTTACATCTATGAGGTGTATTTTCAGTCAAGCATAGTTTGAACAAATTGCTTTAAGAATTTGTTATTGTTAAAAATTTATATGTGGGAGTTCACCCTAGTTAAACTAGAAAATGGAGATAATAGCTTCTTATTTTCGTGCATTTGGTGGATGTTTGCTGAAATTTAGTATGACATATCTTTCTTTTTTAGTTCATGCTTATAGGTTTTTCTTAATTTAGTATTTTGCATGTATAAGTCACACTTTCAGTGAATTGTTGTTTGAATCCATGCCCTTGGGGCTTTTTTTATTAGGGAAAGCTTTTTTAAGCTTGATGTAATATGACAAATTTGGATAGATATCTTTAATGGCATTTAGTATGTTCTGTGGGGTTATGGCCTGGTTTTGGTAGTGCTATTGTTCTGTTCTCCTTTCTCTTACATTTTGGATCATTGTGTTGCAAAGCTGCTGTTGCTTGGGAGCCCAATAAGCCTTTGGTAATTGAAGATGTTCAAGTTGCTCCACCTCAGGCTGGAGAGGTTCGCATAAAGATTGAGTATGTGGCTCTCTGCCACACAGATGCTTACACCTGGAGTGGGAAGGTGAGCCACATTGGTTGACCTTTAGGTGTAGCTGGGACTTTTAGAGGCATACTTCATTTTTTCCAGTTCCTTGTACAAGACTTGTTTTAGATATTTGAAAAATAATAATGAGATCCTGTAGCTGAAATTTAATATGATTTTGATATTGTTGTAAAAGCAAAGTTTTCTGCTTAAAGGTAGAACTGAGTAATCACTCATAGTCATCACGGTTCTTGGAAATTTTTTAATGAATAATTTTTTCTCTTTAAATTCGTACCAATCACACCTGTTGTCTTATTTAATACAGAGGGAATGCAATATAAAGTTTAGAATACTATCTGACTTAGAAGCCAGGACCAAGAGGTATATTTTCTTTGAATATAATCGTGGGACTTGTATCTAGCCTGGATAGCCTGCATCATTGTGGCTGCATTAGCACAGGTAGCATGCCCAGCACCGCTTGAATCTGGGTCATTACTCATGTGAGATTTGTGGGTAGAAGTCTTGGATAGGTGTTTAAATATATACACAGATTTTTACATGCTGTACCAAAACATACTAATATGTGTAAAGGGACAGGAGTTCAATTATATTATCAATTATTGTTGATGGCATTTTAAAAATGTGGTTTCTTAGGGCCTAAACTCTCAAGTCTCCCAGTCAAACTTTGAGATTGAAACTCACATCTGAAATTATGTGCCATTATTTTAAGTCATTATAGTTGTTGAATCTATTTGTATTGCCTTTTAATCCAGAGAGAATATGATTTTACTAATGTTAATTTCATAATTTTTGAGTGAGACTTTCCTTGTACTATCACAGATTGATATTATGACGTGCACAAAAGAAAGGGGACTAAAAAATAGAAGAAGAGAGATCATTTTTGTGGATCTCTGGAATGAGAGCCTCTCTTCTGGCTTCATCCCATCTACCCTTAAATGCAACAATTGTTATGAGTGCAACTACGAGCACAAGTTGGCCTTGCATATTTCTGGCTTCAATTCAGCTTGCAACATCAACTCAACAATAAGAATTAATTAGCCACTTTTTTAAGGGTTGGACGGTTTCCAACAAGTCTCGCCTTTTGTAACTTGTAATTGTGATTTAGTACAGTAAGTAGTTGTAGGATTTGTTTATTTTGTCTATTAAAGTTGTTTACTGATAATTGGTAAACTGGTAATGCTTTCGTAATATGTATAATCCCTCTCCTATTGTGGTATTCTCATCCATAATTTCTTTGCAATCTAAGTTTGTCCATACATATTTATCATGGAAGTAATCTCAAAGTAGGTCTCCGTAGTCATATGTTGTATTTTGGTTATATGTAATCTTGTTTGGTTTCTCTTAACTCATACTTTAATGCACGCATACACGGTCACGATTGAAAACCTCTGTTCTTTGGATGCAGGATCCAGAGGGCCTTTTCCCCTGTATTCTTGGACATGAGGCTGCTGGGTGAGCTTGTTTGATATTTTGGAAACTGTAATGCCTTTCTTACCTCAAGTTGAGATACTAAAATGGCATGTGACTTGCAGGATTGTTGAAAGTGTTGGTGAGGGTGTTACTGAAGTTCAACCGGGGGATCATGTAATTCCTTGTTACCAGGCAGAATGTAGAGAATGCAAATTTTGCAAGTCGGGGAAGACAAATCTTTGTGGCAAAGTTCGATCTGCTACTGGTGTTGGTCTTATGCTGAATGACATGAAAAGTCGGTTCTCCGTAAATGGGAAACCAATCTATCACTTCATGGGAACATCAACATTCAGCCAGTACACTGTTGTACATGATGTGAGCGTTGCAAAAGTGGATGCACAAGCTCCTTTAGATAAGATTTGTTTACTTGGTTGTGGTGTTCCCACAGGTACATCTTTATTGTTCTTAATATTTTGCTTGACTATATTTGTGCATGCATGGTGGCTGAGGTTTTTTCTTAGGGTCAATATTAATGTGCAGAAGAAAGGACTGATCAGAAGATTTAGCTATGTTTAAATTTGTTTTAGTGATAGAACTCGCAAGTCGAGAATGAGGCAACCAAAAAGGTAGAAGAGAAGTTGAAAACCTGTTCAACAATGACATGGATTTCGTTGCTTGTATTGCTTAGAAAGTAAATAGTATTACTACACACCTGTCTTCCAAAGTGGAGTCGGGTTTTCTGTATATAAGTTAACCAGCATTAAATTCTTTCACACATTTACACGAGCAGAATCTGTGATAAGATCAGAACCTCTAAATCTGGTGATTTTGAGGAGTGGCATTAAGTTATATGAAAAAATTATAATGCTTAGTCCATGAAAGGGCTGTTAGAATTGCTTAGGTAGAACTTGAGCTCATGAAGCTCTGAATATGGCCATGAGCTGTGTACTGTTCTTTTGCGATCTTATTATCTGGTAAAACAAAAGAATTGAAGAAAATGTTTTGTAGACTACAAACAGAACGAAAAGATGGAAATAACTTTTGAATGCTCAGTTGTTGGTGCCATCCTTAAGGCACATTGGCTCAGTTGTGTCTAGCTGGAAAATTGTGTAATTAGCAGATTCCTATGAGCCCATTGAATTACTTTAAAATATACTGCAAATCTTGGGTGGGATAGAACTATTTTAGCTTATATATGTAGGCATCTAATGTAAGCTATTCATAATAGAGAGCTGAGCAGCCAAACAGTTTAGACATTTTGCAATGGGTGGAAACGTGAGGTCTAAAGTGAAGTCATTGCCAGTATAGAAGGCATATCAGGTCTCCAATAATATATTTCCAGTTGCATTAGTGAATATTTTCTGGCCATGCAATACAAATTGATTTACGAATTAAAATGGCAGACTAAGTTGCATGGAAATGCAAACGGAAATGAATCTGAAATGTAGAAACACTGATTTTCCAAAAAGCCCTGGAAAAGAAACACAATGGAAAACTCCATATGATAAATTATAAAAGATATAAATATTTATAAAAAAATGCATAATACTCATTTTTAATCCATAAAAGATGAGACACTTGGAAAATATAGCATTTATGAAAATTCAAAACATTTAACATGCCTAAAATTTCACATGTTCGTCATTGTTACCAAGTCTGGAAATCTGGGTCCATTCGGGAGGGCAAAAAAAATTGAAAATTTGGAAGTCTTGAATTTTTTTGGAAAAATCCGGTTTGAAATACACACGCACATATATATGGGCATAATTTTATAAATATGCTAAATTGACAAATACAGTGAAAAAAATAATAATGTAATATGAAATGTTAATATATTTTATATTTTATAATATATAAGGTTATTGGGTGTTTTTTTGGTGGATTTTTATTTAAATTAAAAAAAAGGGCTGACCCGGACAAAACTTATCTAGGCTAGTCAAAAAATCCGAATCTAGCTGAATTTTGTGCAGATTTGGTAACTATGATGTTCATATGACATATCATGTTGTATGGGTTCAAAATTCAATATGTAGATGCAAAATCTCAAACTAGTTCAAACTTCAAAATGTAAATGCAAAGTCTCAAACTAGTTCAAACTTCAAAAAGTAAATGCAAAATCTCAAACTAGTTCAACTTAACTATGTGAGGATTATAATCTAGAATAAATCATCTATATTCTCTTCATTATCATTGGCAACACTATGAACTCCATTCCACTAGCTCCACTCGCCACCCCTTGTGTAGAACTACCTTGATTGTCATCATCGACACCAAGGAATGAAAGTTGGGCAAGTTTAGTTGTTGAAGCATCCAAGTCAGTGGCTTCCATGTGAATATCTTAAAGTGTGTTGGGCATTCTAGTATATTCCTTAATCTTGTGTGAGAACAGGTGCAAATTGGAATGCACATAAACTAAATTTTCATCCTTCTTCAGTGCCAACTTGTTTCATTTAGTTGAGTGGATAAAGGAGTATGTACTCCGATCCTACTCTGTTGAAGAGTTACTAGCAACCTATTACATGGATGGTTTACTGGAAATTAGTAACAATTTACAAAAAAAATATGTTAATAATTTAATAAATATGAAATTAAAAAAATTCCATACATGTGAAAGAAGTTTGATGGTAATAGGTTGTGGGTACTTGGCATCATGGCCATGCACATACCACCATTTGATTGGAGACAATTTACCTGTCAAAACCGGCCCCAATTTCTCCCATCCTACCTTTTGAGGTTACAAACATTTCTATTTCATTGTGGATTACACTTGTAATAGATGGACTAGGAAAAAGCCTCTTGAATGCTACCTTAGTTCCATTTGCAACTTCCCTGTCATTATACGGGGGTTGCCTACCAAGTAATTGAAGTATTTCATTGCTGTAATATTTGGGATTTAACACATATGCAAGAAGATGCAATGGGGTGGTCATTTTATTCCACCTCCTGATGACCACACTTTTCATTTCATTGTAAAAGTTTCCTTCAGGATATATATATATATATCTCATATGTTCAAGCATAACTCAAGTCCATCTTAAATTTCTCCCACGCACGCATCATCTATAGTTGCATATCTTATTATAGATAGAATAGGCTTTCTAAAGTTGAGTAAGTAAAATATTGTACTGGTTCTTGGACCTTGGTTGTCGTGGTTATTGACTGTTGCAGCTTAGCTTTTTGATGTTTTCATCTTCGGATGTATAGCGTTTTGTAAATGATATTACAATTAAGAAAAAAAAGCTTAGCAAGTACTCAACCTTGGCTCACCAATCATTAGTAAGGATCAAAGATTTTATCTTTTGGGCTCTATCTGTATTTGATTGTCTTTGCACACTCCAAACATTGTTAGTGACCACGTTGCTCAATGCTTCTCTTATCTTCACAAGTTGTCTCAAGATAATCATGTGAGAGGCAAATCTTGTCTTAACAATCCATAAAAAACCAAGAAGTTTATATATTAAATTTAAATTTGAAATAAACTACATAAAAAAAATCAATTAAACTAAAATATGCCTTGCCTTAAACAACTTCGGCCTCGAGAACGTCTTAAAGATGATTTGGGATGTGATGATTTGCTACCAACATCTGAATCTCATTTACCTCTGTGCATGCTTTCTCTATCCATGAGATTTTTCCAATCTTTTGCAACATCGAATTGAGGGATGCATTACACAAGGCGTCCAAAATATGTGCTCATATCTCGCCTTCATAAGCAACCCTAGTGCATTACAATTTTTTGCATTGTCCGTAATGACTTGGACAACATTTTGGGGACCCACTGACTCAATAGCATTTGTCAAAATATCGGCAATAAAACGTGCATTTTTGATTTGGCTCTCACATCAACCAACTTTAGGATCATTGCCCTTTTAGGGCATACTGCAACAACATTTATCAAGAGCCAATTTCTTGCATCATTCCATACATCTGAAATAATGGAAACCCTTACATGAATCTTTAATGGGCTACAAAGAAGCTTGTATATGCTCTTTTTTCTTTGATAGAAGTGTGGTTCGAACTTTTTCGTAATTGGGGCTTTTGTACCCTTGTGGAGCTTCATTGTCTCTCCTTACAATTTCATCCCAATATGATGACCTCAATACATTGAAGGGTAGCCCACAAGCATCACTGCATTTTGCAATCAACTCATTAACCATCTTCCTCTTCTCAATGTTGAATGCCTTTTCTAATGTGCCTTTTGGTCTTTTTTGTGAGGTGGTCTCTTCATCCAAGTGGCTGCATTTGAATGAAAGGATGTGTTAAAGTTGAATGTGTATTTGTTTCCTTGAAGGTCACCTTTGCATAGGATGTGATCTAGACCGAGATCTTGCAACCTGTATATCAGCTTCCTCTTGCTCTTTCATGTACTCTAATGTCTTTTACCTTTTCAACTTTAGGACATTTTTTGATCCCAATTCTTCCAATTCCAGCGAAATGGGTTTTGAATTGGGTATATGAGGCCTTGAACAATACATTGCATTGATTGCATATTCAAGCACGAGACCCACCACCAGCAATGGTTTCCACAAATTTCATGTCTCCAAAGAGGAGAAGTGGAGTCATATATTATGAAAATATTTTTATGTGGGTCTTCTTCCCTGTTTACTTCAACTTGACATCCACCCTACCCTGAACTGGATGCCATTTATACCTCAAGGGTTGTGAAAGATGTATTTAAAAGGCAACTACAAAGCTAGACGTAGTACATCTTAGGCATAAGATGTAATTTTCCTTGAAAAATGTAGAAAACAAAGAAATGCTATATCTTGATGGGTTCTTGCACAATAAATTGAATAAGGGCAATGCGTATTGAATGCACTCGATAAGTATCCCCTATGCAATTGATGCCTCTGGTATTTTTTTTTTTTTTTTTTGGACTGTAAAATTTTCTGGAAGTAGAATTGTACAATAATCTTTGTTTGAGAGCATCCCGAGGATGCTTTTAAAGTTTTAGGTGGAGTTTTTTTTATAATCCACTGGCACATCATTTGTCTGATTCGAATGCACATCTACCACAGGAGGTGACAGTCATACTAATTGGATTCTGTAACAAATATAGGCCATCCGTTGTTGGAGCATATCAAGGGAATTAAAATGGAAGATGTTTGAGCGATAAAGTACAAATATTCCAAACTGGAAGCTAAAAAGAAATTACATAAAGCTATAATTAAGCATAACACATAATTTGAATTCTGGGCTAGTGGAAGCACCTTCCACCTTTGACTTTCAGCGGGATAGCTGAAATTAGTGATCAGTGAAGAAACGAAAGGAAAAACTGGAGCTAGCTTAAGAATTTCGTTTAGAAGATTTAAGGCAAACCTATTAAACTTGGGGTACGGTGGGAGCTTTAGAAAGAAAAATGGAACAAACTGAGCAGAATGAAACATAAAAAAACAGCCCATGGAAAAGGCAATGCTATTGTTGAATTTTATGTTGGCCAGTTAATATGCTAGAATGAAAGATAATTGAATGATCTCTGTTGACACAAAGATCAATAGGGAACTGAGAACATGTCTGTGTGAGAGTTGGTGTAGTCGATTATGAGGTATAGGGCCCTTGGATTTATGATCTTAGCTGTATGATGACGATATCAAAGTTTGTATTTCTTTTAAGTTGGAGATGTATTTGTGGTTCCCCAGTTAATCTAAATAGATAAACGTTCGTCAATTTCATTTGTCTGCTTGTGCCATGTCAACTTTAGGTCAAGTCTTTGATTGTGTGATAGGCCTTGTCATATGTTTAGAGTTATTGGTAGAATTGTGAAGATGTGACAGGCACTCACTAACCATTTCTGAATATATGCTATTCTGGTGCATGGCAATTCACACACTCTTTAAAACTATTGCTACTTAGAAGTTAAATAGCAACATTTAATGCAGACTTAATTGCATTTTTGGTTTAGTCATGGACTTCAAGTTGTAGGATAAATCCTGCGTCTTTTAATCTCTAAATTCTTCAGGGCAATTGTGAAATGGAATTTGCAGAACCACAAAACAGAACAGAATTTGCAGTGCTGAAAACATAAATGATTATAAAACATAAAACATAAACTTGTTGGTGCTGGAAACATAAAAAAGAACTTGCAGTGCTGAAAACATAAATGATAACAACCATGAACAGTTCAGAGGAAAGCAAGAATAACAATGGACACAAGGAATTTAACTTGGAAAATTCCTATGTGTGGAAAAACCAGTGGAAGTTGCAGCAGCTCAACTTTTTAATATTTCTTATGGTCAAAGGCAAATTACAAAGAGATCAATAGAACAAATACAAATAATTACGTTGTTGCTCACTCAGCTTCTCATTGTCACCTTTCTTCATCCTACAACCAACTGAACACCAACTTTGTCTCTCACACTCATACATACAATTGGGTTTGTGCCTTCTTATTAATCTCCAGGAGTGTCCTTTCATGCATTAAATGACTTGCAAACGACTTAGAATTGAAGAGACACTGTCATTCTGCCATTACTGTGACTGTTCAACTTACTTGGGTGAGACCACCACTTTAGACGAACTGACGGTTACGTAATCGCCCGGGTTAACCAGTGGCTACGAATTTGCCGCTTTTATATGACGACAGTTATGTAAGAGAACTGATGGTTATGCAACCTCCCTTGCATATACCAGCAGTTTCATCACCATACAAGAAACACTCAATTTGAGCCTTGTTTGTTAACTGAATCTGGTTATTCTCTAGTTGGATGATGAAAAAGTTTTGTTTTCTGGATCCCTATTGATCATGTCTCTCTTTTGGGAGGCTTTTGATCCGACAAGTGTTGGAGGAGATGTGGGAAGAGCTCTTCCACCTTATTCTTGAGATACCATCTTGTTTTCTGTGGTGTCTTTCCCTTGAAGTTGACTTGCCAAAATTTCTGTGGCCTTCTTTTAGTATTTGAATTTTCACTATAATTACGCTGATAGGCGTCCTGCAATAGCAGCCAGGGGGGGGAGGCGGGGGCCATGGGGCATGGACTGGGTGGCCGGGCGGGGGTGGAAGGGTGTAGTGGAGAGGGGCTGTAATGTCTGTGGATAAACAATTAACAACGACCTTAAATTTGACATCCATATGACTGCACTTCAAAGTATTTCTTTTTGCTTTAAGAAGTCAATAAAAAAATTGTAACATCTTGGCCATATGGTGGAGTTTGGAGCCTCATACATTGTTGTAGCTAGATTGATGACATTTGTCACCAGTGAGTGTGAAAGTTTTAAAGAAGGTACTGGAGTAACTAATCAATTTGGTATACATGAAATCCAAAATAAGAGCCTTGAGATTGATATCTATCGATGTTTTCTAGATAGATGAATTAAAGATCTCTGTACTAGTGCTACATCCTCTTCCAATTCCCTTGTGCATCCAAGACAAAATATGCTATAGAAGGTAGCAGTTGTCTTTCCTCTTCCTCATCCAACATGGATGACATATACAGGTGCAAGATTTCACAATATACTTTTGATTTCATCCTCATGATTGGGGGTGGATTAAGCTTGAAAGCATCGTCTACAACCTGCTCCAAGATGGTGTACTGGCCCATATCTTAGAGGCTTGAGCTTCCTAGGTTGTTCTTGAAGCCTCTCTTTGCTCAAGTATGGCCACACCTTCTCTCCTACTTTGAGTGTATGCTTCTAGTGGAATATTTAATTAATACAGTCTAGATGTATAGTACTAATGTAAGTGGTGGTGTTATATTGTTACAACACACGTAGAATAAATTAATATTGTTAGGATGGTAGGATAACTAGAGCACTAGCATCCGTAGAACAGAAGTTATTTTATATTTTGGATAGAGTTGATAGCCTATTATATAGGGGCTATTATGGGCATATAATATGTATAATAAAACTTGTGATATGAATAAGAATCAAAGCTTGGTAATCTTATTTTGAGCTAAAATTGGTATCAAAGCATGAGATTCTGGCAGAGAAAGGTCATAGGAGTAAATAGTTGAGGAAGGAAAGGAAGAAGAGAGGAACCCCAAGCACTCCAGTTCCATTTTTTTTTTATGTGCAAGCTTCAAAGTGGCACAAATTACCTGTGAAAATTAGGAGGGTGAAGATTAGGAAGTGCTAGCAAACCACAAGCAACACTTTGAAAAGTTGTGAGGTATCTATGTTGTTGGTGCAGCTCGGCCAAAGAAAAGAACAAAAACTCAGCACAGAGAGGAGCATCCAGCCAAAGCGCAGGTTCCATTTTTTTTAATTCTGCACTGCCAATCCACAAGTGCCTGGAACAAAGAAAGCGTGGCAGTAAAGTTCCTTCCTGACAAATTTCTTGACAAATAATTTTATTTTCTTTTGTTTGTGTTTATCTGCAAAAGAGAAACACCATCCTATTCTAGGCGCAACATTCCAGAATTTTTTTTGGTAAGCATTTATTGGTTTGGTATAAGGCGTCTAATTCAAGATTGCCTGACAACAAGGCATTATCATTGTGTCTGGCGTGAGCAAGCCTGAAGAAAAGAAATACAAAGAAAGCCTAAGGATATATATATATAAAGCTGCAGATTTACATCTGTAGAAGCTCCCAGCTCTAGAAGCACATCATCTTATTAAAGAGCACAGCATATAAAACAAGTATCATTCTTCAGGTAGATGTGGCGTCCAGCCAGGAAGGAGATGAACATATTCCGTCCACTCATTCATATCTGCTCCCACAGACCAGCAAATTCCATTATTCCAAGCATAACTTCAAGAGCCTTCTGTGAGTAGAATCAGCCATTGAATGAACACCAGCTTGTCAAAGCGCATTTTCCACCATGCCATCAGCAGAAATCAGCCAAGCAAATAGCAAATCCAACGCCATACACCTCCACTGTGCAGATCGTATGGTTTCTGTAAGCCAACCTTCCATACAAGCAAACGCAAAAAAAAAAATTGTTTTATCCTAAGATTGTTAAAGTCCATGTTTTATAAAAAGATTTAGGGCAAAGTTTGCTATTTCTTTTGATTTTTTTAATTAAAAAAATCAATGTCATTTTTTCAAAAATATATATTTAAATTTTAATTATTGTCCTCGAACTACCCTAAGGCAAATTAATTCTGTATCTTGAAAACTGTAGTGATCCAAAAGCCAAAAATTTGTTAGCAGGTTCTTGATAGCATTATAAACCACCTCCTAAGAATATTTTACTACAGCTCTCACAATTTCTGAAATTTAGCTGTTTTCACAAACATGCCTAAAATCAAATTAATTCGATATCTAGAGCTTCGGCTAGATTTTTTTTTGCCAAAATTTTGCGAGCACATCTAAAATGTCAATGTGAAAAAACTGTTTAAAGGATTTTTGTACAGCTCCTATAGTGATCCCAAATTAATTGTTTTCGAAAACTAGGTGATTTAGGTCTCTGCGAAAATCCTTGATTCAAGCTAATTCCATAGCATTGAAACGAAAAATATCCAGAAGCTAAAAATTGGCCTAGAAGTTTGAAATAGGACATTAAATATGTGTGAAGAAATTTTAGCTTGAAAAGTGATATTTTGACATAATTACTTGTTTTTTCGTTATTTCATTGAAACCCAATGGCTACAAATGACCTAAGTTTTTTTTCCCTGATTTGCAGCTACTTTGTGGTAACAACAATGTTGCATGGGAGACAAACGTGAAACCCGAAATTCAAAAACATTTGGTCAGTGGTTGAAGGCACTTGTCCCCGACACGTTTTTGACGTTGATCGATAGCGAAAATTTGACAAGCCGAACCTAAAGGCGAAGTTAATAATCATGTTCGAGGTATTGGATGAGGTTCAACCTCATATCTAGGATGCAACATAAGCCAAATATGCACGGGACAAACTCAACACAGTCTATGAGGCCAAGAACCAAAACACAATTTTGCATCTTCAAACCCAGCGCCAATGTCTCAAATTGAAGATTGGCGAAAAAGTTGAAATGTTTCTCCGTCATATTGCAGCACTGCGGGCCTCGCTACAAGCATTGAGAGATAGCTTATTAGTTGTCTCCCTTGCACCCATAGTCCTGAGAGCGTTGCCCCCTGCTTATAAGATTTTTGTGACTTCTTTGAATGTCTCAGTTCAGAAACCAAATTTGAGAAGTTGGTTAACATGGTGCAACAAGAAGAATCCATGCATGGTAGAGATGAAAATAAATATGAACACGCATTGGCAATACATGAGAAGGGAAAGAAGCCCATGCAGTCTTCCAATAATCCTCCTAAGTAGCCACAACACCAGGGGAACAACTCTTGTTCCTAAAAGGCATACCTTATTTGTGGAAAGATTGGGCATGAATTGAAGTATAACTGGTATAGTGTATTCACCAATGGCTCTTCCAGCAACAAGAAGCTGACACTGCATCCATTGCCACAAGGACAAAAGAAGCAGCCCCATAACCCACATACTTGGAAGAAAAAGTCTTCCAAACAACACACCAATATTCGGAAGAGAAAATTCATTTTGACAAGGAGTTTGTTTATGCTCCACAAACCAGTGAAGAGATCTCTCCTCTAAATTCCGTTTGCTACATGAACTTTGGTGCTACTCGACATATGATAGGGAAAAAGACTCGTTTACCACTATGGAGCATACACCCAATCGTAGCCAAGTGTCTTTGGGTGATGATTCATTGTGTCATGTCCAAGGAATCAGTAATGTTATCTTTCCACTAGGTAATTATTCTTGTAAAATCATAGAAGTCATATATGTTCTAGGTTAAATCAAATTTTTGTTGTTTGTAAACCAATTACTTGATTACAACCTTCAGGTTGATTTGATTGAAAAGATGGTACAAAGATGTGTCTCATACGAGATAAATATAGAAGCTCAAAAATTGTTGCAAGAACTTCTAATGTAGGGAAAATGGCCCACCTTGATATTGTCCACAACGACAATCAAGCTTTAGTTGTAAAAGATAGACCCTACAAATATTTGGCATAAGAGATATGGACACCTAAGTATTAGGTACTTGCCCTCAGTAAAAATCATACAGTGAGAGGCCTCCCTCGCTTAAGAAGACCATTGATTTGTGTTGTTGTTTAGTTGGAAAACATCATAGAGCCCCTTTTGGTACTAATACATATTGGTCAATTGGTCCATTGGATTTGGTGCACACCGATTTGTGCGAACACTTCACTCCTAATGTTAGTGGATATAAATATTTTTAGCTCTTTGTTAATGATTACACATGAAAGATGTGGGTATACTGCTTGGAGACGAAGGATCAAGCCTTCCAAGTTTTCAAAGAGTTCAAAGCTCTCGTGGATCGACAGTTTGGTGGTCACATACATGCCCTCTGCTCAGATCAATGGGGAGTACACTAGTAATGAGTTCTCTACATTTCTGAAGGCACATGGCATTCACCGTCAACTGACTATTCTTGTCGAGCGACGAAATCGTACCATTGTTAAAATGATGTGGTGCATGTTGAAAGATGCCCACTTGGCATGTCCATATTGGGCAGAAGAAGTTCACACAACAATTTACTTGTTGAATCGTGCACCCATTAAAGTTCTCAACAATATCACCTTAGTAGAAACGTGGTTAGAGTATAAGCCTTCTATCCCTCATCTTCATGTTTTTTTGGTTGCAAAACACATATGCACATTCCAAATAAGAAGAGGAAAAAGTTGGATGAAAAATCCTTGGAATGTATATTTCATGGGTAGAGTGAATAGTCGAAGGCCTACTGATTTGTCAATCCTATGACCAAGAAGGTATACACTAGCAAAGATGTTGTATTTGATGAGATGGGTGAGTCCAATCCACCTTCTACATAGTCACATGCTCTAGACATTGCTTTTGTGTCTCTCTATGATGATGGCATTGATGATGATGGTAGTGATGATGAAGATGATGATGGTCAACTAGGTCCTCCAACTCCAACATCCACAAGTACTACACAATGGGTACCCAAGTGGTATACTAGTACTATTCAAGATGCCAAATTGGATGGAGTCCCAAACACTTCCATTTTAGGATCAAGGACTCATAGCATGGCTCGTGAGGAGGTGAACTTAACCCTTATGAGCGCAGTTGTAGAAACTTTTGAGGCCTCAACAACTCATGAAACCCACGAGTGAAAACCTTGGAAAGAAGCTATGGATGTTGAGTATTAGACATTCATGAAGAATAGTACATGGCAACTTGTTCATCTTCTAATAGGGAAGAAGCCTAATGGTTGTAAGTGGGTCTTTAAGACTAAGTACAAGGCAAATGACAACATTGACAAGTACAAGGTGAGACTTGTAGCAAAGGGCTATGCACAAGGAGGCATTGACTATGAGGAGACTTTTGCTTCTATAGCCAAGATAAAGAGTATCTGAATGGTCTTTGTTATGGTTTCACATTTTGGTTGGGAAGTCCGGTAGATGGACGTGAAAATGCCTTTTCGAATGGAGATTTTCAAGAGGAAGTCTACATGACCCAACCAAGGTGTTTTGTCACACTTGGTCAAGAACAAAACGTGTGTAGACTTATCAAGTCTTTGTACGGTCTTAAGTAGGCTCTTCGAGCCTGGTACATTAAGATCAATGAGCAAGGGTGGGAGGTTGTGATTCTCATTGTATACATTGACTATCTAGTCATCACTGATAGTTCAGTGAAGATGATTGATTCCACATATAATGATCTCAAGTGATCATTCGACATGACATATTTGGGGTTTCTGCACTACAGTCCTGGTTTAGAGGTATGGCAAAGGGGACGCCGCATTTTCATGTCTCAAATGAAGTATGCCAAGGCTATGCTCGAGAAATTGCAGATGGTAGATTGTAACCCTATTACAACACCCATGGAGAGAAGACTTCAGTTGTCTCGTTTGGATTCATCTCCGCAAGTAAATGCCATTTCCTATTATCAATTGATCGGGAGTCTCATTTACTTAACCTACACTAGGCGGGATATTAGCTATGCTATTGTCTGTCTTTCATTTCATGATGTAATCAAAGATGAGTCATTAGAAAGCATGAAAATGAATATTGAGATATATTCGTGGTACCATGGAGTATGGCCTAGGAATACAAGAAGAATGATCATTTCATTTTGACAATATACACAAACTTTGTCATGGAGGTTTTATTGATGTAAGAAATCCACATTTGGGTTTGTTTTCTTTATGGGATTTAGGCCTATCTCATGGGGGAGCAAGAAGCAGAACTTTGTTTCTCGATCTTCCACTAAAATAAAATATTGTTTGGTAGGAGTTGTCTACAAAGCGATATGGCTACGTCGCATACTAGCAGAACTAAGACTTCCATAGAAACAACAGATGCTCTTGTATTGCAACAATCAAGGTGTTTTACAACTTGTTCAAAATCCAATGTTCCATGAGCACACAAAACATGTTGAGGTCAGTGCCACTTCATACGTGAGCATATTCAACAGCACAATATTTAGATTTAGTTTTTGCCCCACTCAAGATGAGTGTGCAGATATATTTATCAAGTCACTAACACGTGAGAAGTTTGAGGCATTCCAAAATTCTCTCTCTTGCACTCTTAAGACTGATGAACCAATGGGGGGAATTTTGGTATATTTAATTAGTACATAGTCTAGATGAATGATACTAATGTAAGTGGTGGTGTTATATTGTTACGACACACGTAGAATAGATTAATATTATTAGGATGCTAAGATAATTAGAGCAGTAGCATCCATAGAATAGAATTTAGTTTATATTTTGGATAGAGTTGATAGCCTATTATATAGGGGCTAATAAAAGTATGATATGAATGAGAAACTAAGCATAGTAATCTTATTTGCAGCTAAAAGCATCCTCTGGTGCTGCTTATGTCTGGCCTTGTACTTAGCTTGAAACCTCTTTAATTGTTCTTTCACTTTGAGATGGATTTGCCTAATCCTCTTAATGAATCCTTTATTTTGTGACTTGTCACCTCTGCATATGGTTCTTCTTCTTCTCTTTGCTTTCCCATTGCAACATCAAATGGGCTAGTAGGAAAATACTCCAAACATGCTTCAAAATATAACTTGTTAGTGGATATATATGCTGCCCTATTGTATGAGTTCTGGATATATGCCAAAGGCTCATCCCAAATCTTTGGATACCTGTTGTTGTAGCCCCTCATTAGCTACACCAAAGTCTTGTTTACAACTTTTGTCTGTCCATCGGTTTGAGGATGGAAAGTTTTGCTTTTTTGGAGTTTGGTATCCATCTTGCCCCACAAGATGGTCTAAAACTTCCCCCAAAATTTGGAATTTGTGTCTTAAACAATAGACTTAAACAAACCCAAAAGGAATCAAAACATTAGAAAAGAATAGTTCAGCTGCTTCATGCCCTTTTATTGCCTTCTTACATAGAATCAAAATACACATTTTATTAAATCTATCTACGACAACATATAGATAGTCATGACCATGCTGAGACACTGGAAAACCTCCTACAAACTAGAGATGCTTTCCATGGTCTAATAGGCATAGGTAGAGGTATGCTTCCTTTCAAACCTCAGGTTTGTTTCTACCATGGATTACATAACCGACAAGTAACAGTCAGTTACTTGGTTACTCGTCGGTGAAAGGCATAGGCAGTTAATCGCCGCATAAACTCACAAAAATAAAAACATGCCAGTTTTTGAGTACCCTTGTCGGTTATTCCTGTTTATTCCCGATTATTGGCAGTTATTGTCGGTTAATTTTTTAAAATAAATTTAAGTATTTTTTGCCTTCGTCGGTTATTCCCGGTTATTTGACCAACTCTATCAAACACTTGTTGGTTACCCATAATTATCCATTGGCGAGTACTCGCCATTTACAATTATGCGAACTATGGCTTGTACAACACAATTTACATCTTCTAATGATTTTAGCTACTTTACACATCTTTGCATTTGAGCCATGGTTTTTGCCAACATCTAAGTGGCTTGAAACTTTGGAAGTATGTACTTCCCCCATCAATAGAAGTCGTTCTCCCGTTGAAGTTTATGCAACTTGTTGAGTAGCCCATTTTTGAGGTAGCATTCCTCCTTGCCTTCATCATCAACCTTCTTGACTTTAATTGTTAGAATGTCTCTCCAAAATCTGCATCTTGTGCATAGCCTTCCAATTATGCTTTTTTTGTGAAAGGCTCAGTTTGTGAAACTGTTTCCAAAGCCAAAACTTGCTTTGTGATTGGTGGCTTGGATAGCATATTTGCCACAAGATTTGTGCTTCCTTTCTTGTATTTGATCACCTTTTGAAGTTGTTGAAGAAAACCTATTCATTTGTAGTGTCTTGTTTTTGAAAATTTATTATGTGCTTGCCAATCTTGAGGAGGTTTTGTGGTTAGTATGCACAATTGTTTCTTCTCCCAACAAATATTATTTTCATTTCTTAATTGTTTGAACTAGTGCGTATGTTTCCTTATTATATACAAGATACCCTCTTACTACAAAAAGAGATACCTCTAAATGGTAACATTACCTCCTTGCAACAAAATTGCCCCCATAGCTCACTCACTCACACCTTTTTCAACTTTGCATCATTGCTGCAAATTAGGAAGAGCAAGCATTGGTGCATGGTTGATTTTGTATTTGAAATAATTAAAATCACAATCATGTTCCTTACCCCAATGAGAACTCTTACCACTTGCAGCAATAATATGCAGAAGTGTTGCAATGGTGGATAAAACTGGCATAAACTTCATCATATATTGTACTGCTACAACAAAACTTTTGGTTTTTGTGGCATTCCTAGGTGTGGGCCAATTTGTGATATAGCCTCAACATTTGTTGGATCCACTCTTAGTTCTCCGCCTCTAACCACATGCTATAAGTAGACTAGTGATTGTTTTGCAAACTCACCTTTCTTCATATTGCATAAAAGTTGTTTTTCTTTCAACACTTGCAATACTTGCTTCAAATGAGTTAGATGTTCTTCCATGTAGCACGGAAAACCAAAATATCATCTAGATACAATATGACACATGCACAAAAGGTCTCAATGCATCATTCATCAATCTCATAAATATAGTAGGTGCATTACTTAAACCAAATGTAAGTACCAACCATTCATACAAACTTTGTTTTGAACTGAAATTTGTCTTCGAGACATCCTCCATACGAACTTGATGGTATCTGAATTTGAGATCCAAATTTGTGAAGTATTTTACGTATTGAAGTGGATCCAACAAGTCATCAATTTGTGGGAGTGAATATTTATTCTTGATGGCAATCTCGCTCAAGACTATGTAATCTCTGCACATACTCCAAAAGTCGTGCTTTTATACCATCTTAATGGGTGATCCAGGGGTGGATATTTGTTCTTGATGGTGATCTTGTTCAAGACTTTGTAATCTATGCACGTTCTCCAAGAGTTGTCCTTTTGTATCATCACAATGGGTGACCCACATGGTGAACTACTATGGCTTATGACCCTTTGTTCAAAGCTTGAAGTTGTTTTTTTCGTTTCTTTACCCTCTAAAAGTGTTTGTCTACACAAACTAGGTAGAGGAGATTCTGGAAACAATTGAATCTCTTTCTCTACTTACCTTTTTGGTGGCAAATCTTCAAGAGTTTTGGAACATTTCTTTAAAAGATTGCAACAATTCATCTAAATATTTCAATCCTTTGTTAGCACAATCAATTCCATAATTTTAAAGCCCATCTTGCTTATCCTTCGAAAGAAATAAAAATGTTTATTTTCTTGAAAGAGTCTTTTTATTTGGTTGGCACTTACCATGGCAAGCTTGGGCTTGCTTTGATGTGCCTTGATTATAGAGCTGTCTGTATTAAAAAATGCGAGTCCCTCCGCGGAAAATTTGGGATTTTTTTCATAACGGTTACCCGCCATAGTTAACTGCGAGTGGGTAGGGTCCCAAAACCTGTGGTTAACAACGAGTAACTAATTGTGGTTATTTGCTATTAACTGCAGGTTTTGGTTGGAAACTCTGCATCGACTCGGTTTTAAAAAAACACAGCAAAAGTAAAAAATGACAATCGTAAAACTTCACTTTGCTTTTTGTTTATCATGATTTTGTAGTTGCTGTTACCTATGGGTTTTGGGTGGAAACTCTGCATCGACTCGGTTAAAAAAACACAGCCAAAGTAAAAAATGACAATTTTAAAATTTCACTTTGCTTTCTATTTATTGTGAATTGTGATTTTGGTTGTCTGGGTTCTATGCGTTTGGGTTGTGAAATTCATCTACTGTTGCTCCATTTCCATCAGTCTGCCAATGGCAACCTCATTCGGGGTTTGCAGGGTTTGATTTGTGGACAGTGGATCCATTTGACTCGATTGCGGTTTCCAAGCTTTATAACTCACCCACGTTTTCCAGTTGATAGTTTGCTTGTAGGGTTTAACAGTGACGGTGGGTTTTTGTTTGAGTCTTGATAGTTTGCACTCGAACTGTTTAGCAGTTAGCAGTTGACAACTTGATAGGGTTAGGCTTTTAGTAGGGTTAACAGTCTTAGCCTCTTAGCACAACAATGAGGAGTCAACAGGTTTAGCAGAATTAGCATAGCAGTGAGCAGTTGAATCTTGGAAAGTTGGATAGCCTCTTATGAATTTATGATTTTTTTTGTATTTCAGTATTTTTCTGAATTTATATATTTTTTTAAAGTAGCGATAAAATTGCTGAGTCCCGAGTACGGGTCAATTTTTTTGGTTGCGTAGTAATTGCTGTCTATGAGTTTTTGTACTATGATAGAGCTAATCCCATCCTTGACCCATTTGTATTTGTAACTTCTCATGAAAATAACATCCTTAGGATAAGTAAGGAACTTCCAAACACCACATCAAATACATCAAGAGGAATCACATTTGCTTCTATCTCATCAACATTTTGGGGTTTAATACTGAATTTGGATCTACATTTATTAGTTACTTGAATCTCTACACCCTTTTCACCTAACTCAATTTCATCCCAAAATCCAGTATCAACAAGTGCATTTGTCCTTTATATTCTTGATTTGGACCCTGATTTAGAACAGCTTGATCCTTTCTTCTCTCTTGTTCGTTTCTAGTCGCATTGTTAACGGTGCAACCTAACTTCTCATTGGCATCAAAATTGTCCTTTATCTCCACCTCTTGTTAGTCTGTCACTAGTCGCATTGTTATGGTGCAACCTAACTTCTCATTGACATCAAAATTGTCCTTTATCTCCACTTCTTGTTAGTCTGTCAAAGATGCCATGTACTTTTTAAGGTCTTCCTTGGAATGATTCTTGGGATTCAATCTTGGATGCAACTTACAACACTGTGTCATTATAATACAATGATTATAATGGTACTATCCCAAACTTCTTGGCTAGAGCACGAAGCACCATGTTCATAGATTCATGGTTCTTAGTTGTGAGCTTTTGTTGCTTGGTGATAGTATCTTGGGCTTGATTACATTTTCCATGCTTGCTTCTAAGACAACAACTCTCTTGGCAAGATCATCTTCACATTCCTTTGCCCTCTGATTTCACTTCCTTGTAGAAATATCAGGATTGCAAGGCAGTAATTCTTCTTTTTTGATCTTGTCACTGTCATACAAATGAACCACAAACTATCCACAATACTCAAAGATTAACACTGCTTTGTTACCAAAATGATTTGTAAACTCTTGGGTGCAATTGTTTAATGGAATTTGCAGAATAAAAAAATACTGTCCTGCTTGAAATATACTTCAAACTTACAGTTTAGAATGTTTGAAGTATTTAGACTTAGTTTAGGGTGTTGCTGGAAACATAAAACAGAAGGTGCAGTAATGAAACATGAATGAAAACAATAATGGCCACAAGGATTTTAGTCTGGAAAACCTCGATGTGGGGAAAAACCAATTGGAAGTTGCGATAGCTCAGCATCCTAATCTTTCTTATGGCTAAAGATTCATAGAACAAATACAGCAACTCACTATGTTTTTTGCTCACTCAGCTCTTATCTGCAACCTTTCTTCCTTCTACAACCAACTAAACACCAATGTTGTCTTTCACACATTCATACTTACAATTGGATTCATCATGCCTTATTCTTATCATGCTCCAGAAGTGTCTTTTTGTGCGCTAAATGTCTCCCAGATGACTCAGAACTGAAGAGACCATCATTATGTCATCACTCTTGACCATTCAACTTACTTGGGCAAAACCATCGGGGCGGTTATGTCACTGCCTGAGTTAACTGATGGTTACGCTATCACCCTGCATATACTGGCAGTTTAGTTACATACAATAAATGCTCATTTTGAGCCCTATTTTCTAAACGAAACCGGTGGTTCTCTGGTTGGCTGATGAAGAGTTTTTTTTTGCTGATCCCTATGGATCATTTGTGGAATCCAGCAGCGGAGGAAGACCAATGGGTTGCAAGTGTGCTTCAGTGCTGGCCAATTACAGAAAAGTTAAGATATCAAAATTGTAAAATCATTTAACTTCTCATCTGTTAATCTTTTGTTGTCTTGCTTGACTGGAGAATTTATAGTGGCACATTTTGCACTGAAGGCACCACTATCATGAGATACACATCAGAAGCTTCAACTAGTGTCTGTAAGTAATTCATCCAGTGCCACCATGCGAGCATTGGCTGCAATTTTGTTTTCTCCAGTGTCAATATAAGGTTCATGCTTGGAATCGACCATGCAATTTATTATTCGTGAAAGCACAGGTGCATCAGTTTTTTTGAAGGGTTTCTCCTGTGTTTTTTTCCTACTATGGTAGCATATTACCATACCAGTTGAACTAAAAATACTTGCACTTTCAGTGGAATTGTTGTAGCATGACAAAAGTTTGGAGGTTGTTTTATCTGACTTCATTTGACTCATTTATCTAGTTTGTTCTGGTACTTCTGGTCAATAGAATGTGAGATTTCTGAGTTCATAGCAATGTGGTTATTCTTATCCTTTGTAACCTGTTCATTATTCAGTTTAGTTATAGAATTTAATCCGTGCAGGTCTTGGAGCAGTTTGGAATACAGCAAAAGTAGAAGCTGGATCAATAGTTGCAATATTTGGTCTTGGTACAGTTGGACTTGCGGTAAGATAACATATTTCCAAAGAGGGAAATAATACCATTATGTCAAAATAACTGATACTAATTCTCAATAATACAGGTTGCAGAGGGTGCCAAAACAGCGGGTGCTTCACGTGTTATTGGCATTGATATTGATTCTAAGAAATATGAAATTGGTATTCTGAAATCTATTTGGCTCGTACAAATATAAAGTTCCAGAATTGTTGGGCTCTTTGATATTTTTAATTTTAAGTGTTTCTGTAATTGCACATAGAACTGAAAAGTCTTCAATGGGTGTTGTGATTTCCAGCTAAGGATTTTGGAGTCACAGAGTTTGTGAATCCTAAGGATCACGATAAACCCATTCAGCAGGTTGGTGCATACACCTTTCAACACAATTGTGTAATATTGTTTGTTAGATGTGCTTTATAAGTTTGCAGAATTGCATTTCTAAAACATGGGCTCATTTGGTAGGTGCTTGTTGATATGACCGATGGAGGTGTTGATTACAGCTTTGAGTGTATTGGAAATGTTAGTATAATGCGAGCTGCTCTCGAGTGCTGTCATAAGGTGATTTTTTTCAATAATTTTCAATGTCTAGAGTGCATGTCAAAACATTCAAAACTTGCCTTTGTTTTTCAGATTGACAATGCATATTTCTTATGTTTGCAATATTTCTGCAGGGTTGGGGGACATCTGTTATTGTTGGCGTTGCAGCCTCTGGACAGGAGATTTCTACTCGACCGTTTCAGCTGGTTACAGGACGTGTATGGAAAGGCACTGCTTTTGGTGGCTTCAAGAGTCGCTCTCAAGTGCCATGGCTTGTTGACAAGTACATGAAAAAGGTTAGATTCGTATGATTTTATTATGTGAATTGTTTGCAGTAACTTTTTTGTATATGCGATTAGTTTTTCCATTGGTTACTGTTTGAATACTCTCTAGTAGGATAGGATCATTTGAATTATGCTTTGTACTTGTAGGAGATCAAAGTGGATGAGTACATTACACACAATTTGACACTAGACCAAATCAACGAAGCATTTCATCTGATGCATGGTGGGAATTGCTTGCGGGTTGTACTGAAGATGCATGCCACTTTAGGAAATCTGTAACAGCATTGAATTATATGTTGAAACCATAGGTGCTACATATATGGTATATTTGAAGCCAGGTAAATATGACTTGTTTAAATGGGATTTTTATTGTTTTGGAACAAAGATTAAGATGAAATATAAGTTTGGCAAATAGTAAATTAATGAAACGAGTGTGATAGATAATGCTCTATGTTCCTATGTATGTTATTATCATTTGTACGGAGACTACAATGCTCATAATTTTGGCACGGATAAAAAACAAGCCATGTTTTTCACTAAACATGCAAAACCATATATAAGTGGCCGAAATAACACATTTGATTTTGTATGGCTAATTAAAGGTACAAGTATAACTGATTTTATCTTGCAAAGGACTCCTTTACAATTTTGGTAGATATATTTGCTTTTTGGGTTTCTGGATTCACTATCGTAGAAAAGAAATGACACAGTGAATCCAAAAAAGAAAAAAATTAAAATTTCCAAAATTTCAGTGTTCTTTCTTGGTTGTAGGGCTTCAGGCATGCTTGTCTTTCTCTTAGCATTTACCCTTCTTTCTATTTCTGTATTATTTTATAATTTGTTCCTATTAGGAACCCCTTGTTGGCCTACAGTCCCATTGACCAGTTTTATGGGATCATGTCCCCAGTAATGTTGAATTTAAATTGATTAAAATTCTGTGTTTTCTATATATCGTGTACGACAGTTCAGCTCACATAGCAGGACAACCATTGATAAGGTGTAAGTTGTTTGGTTGAAATTCCAAGATACTATAATTGATAAGGTGTAAGTTCGTAGAAGCAGCATCCCAAGTCCAGCCTACAGCTGTCTGATACCGGTGTAGAAGAGGCTTCCGAACCACAGGCGCAAGACCTACTCCGACTTCCTCATGATAGTTTCACACCAACGGCTGGCAGTTTCTCCCCCTCAGCCTCCTGAGCACAACTATATTATAGATTAGATAATCCTGTCGGCTTCCTCCTCTCTATGGATATGGGATATGGGTCCAAAGGGCTACATATATACTCACAAAGTATCTATATAGCCGTTCTATCCTACAGCTGTCTCATACCAGCGTAGACGCAGCTTCCAAACCACAGGATCAAAGCCCAACTCCGACTTCCTCATGATAGTTTCTAGCCAACTTCAAGCTATTCTAGGCAGTTTTAGGATTGAGTAGAAACCATGAAACTCAAAAAACCCTCACAAGACACACAGAGGTCTGAATCGAGTGGAATAAAGTGGATGACTAACACAATATAACAAACATGGTCGATGTATGAGAACAATAGAAAACAGAGTGATAACAGTGTAGAACAGAATGAATGCAAGATAACAGAAGATTACAACCTTGATGCATAAACAACATAACAAGCCTGTTTCTGATTACCCAGATCACGTGAAATGCCGGGTAAGGGCATATGTAGAACCCATATCCAAGAATTAATATCTGTTGTGTAAATATCAAAACATATATTGTTTGTGCGACCCTCTTCCCTTGATAATTAACTCTTGAAAAGTTAAGCCTGTTTTTGAGTTGCGTTTATAGTTTGTGTAAATATATCAGTAGAAGCTAAATATCTGTAGTTAGCTTTTATACCCTATTTGAATGCCTTTTTTAATTTTGAACTCAAATGATTCATAAAGAAAACACCTTTATAACACTATCAGCACTCCATTTACCCAAGTAATGGTAAATAAAATCCAAGATCTTCAAGGGTTCTCGGTTGATGAATTAATATAATAACACCATTAGGTACATAAACAAGTAATTGAATCCTTCTAAATATATTTAATTAGATTATTAATTTTCGTGAGATTTTGTGTGTTCAAGTCATGTGAAGATGACCTCCAATAATAGTCATTATTCTAATGATATTTTTTCTTCGTATGCTCGCTCTTGGTAAGAATTATAAGGCAAGAGGACCCATTTAACACATAAAATATTTGTTAGTAAGGGGGAAGAATAATAATTTTAATCAGGGCGTTGGGGTTATCAGCCTCTTTCCTGTTTCCGTACTGGCAATACATTTCATGTTTAGAATGTATAAGGCAATTAAAATGATCTAGATAACTGTGTAACTAAGTTTGCTTGAGAGGGGTTGTCACCACAAAATTGTGGAGGTTGCAAATATATATATTAAAAAAAAAGGGTTTGAGCTCATGTAACAAAATAAATAAAATATTGATGTGCATAAATAACCATATGGATGAGGTATGGTGAATGCTTAAATTAAGCATCCACTTAACGGCATTCTTTGTCATTTAATTTCTGATTCAGTTTATAATTATTGATAATTTAAATGTATGGTGAATGCTTAAATTAAGCAACTACATAAGGACATTAAAGCATTTTTTTGTCATTTAATTTTTTTAGTTGTTTTTTAATTATTGATAATTTAAATGTACAAGTTTATCATTCCTAGGTGACCTACCCAAAAAAAATCAACTGTAAATTCAAAAGATTGATAATAAAAAATTGATTAATATAAAAATATTACCTAAGTAATGAATCAACATTAAAGTTGTTTAATTAAAATGTTGTGTGAATTGCAATTAAGTCTTGGTGCATGTTATCATGAATTACATTTTTTTTTTTTGGCTTCCACGTTTTTTTCATCTTCAAAGTGAGACACCGATTGCAAAGGAAAAGGTACTTTAATATTGATTAAGATGTGGCAATACAATCCAACCTATATTTGCTAACAAGAATTCATTCGTGTGGTTCAATTTGTATAAGAGGTGTTGAACTCGTTTAAATGATTACAACTGGAACTTGATGGTATTTTTTTTTTAAAAAAAAAATTGTGGAAAGCATCTTTGGAGAGATGTCACATTTGGGTAAGATCTAAGGAGGTAGAGGTATCTCTTTCATCAAAATCATCTAGGGCTTACCCTTGGCTTGCGCCCTTTGGCAGGGTTAAAGAGCATGTCTAATCAAAAGGTAAATAGTTGAGTCCTTCATGTATTAGTTAAGAAAACCAACATGGAAACCTTATGGTTCATATAAGAACTAAGGTAAAAAAAAAAAAAAACCAACATAATTCTAATTAAGATCAGAATTGGAAGCACGCCCCACAATCGCCAAAAGCAATGGAGAGGGAGCCAATGACCACTCGAGGAGAACCAAAAAAGTTAAGCATCCAATCAAAGAGGAAATGATAGCCTTACAAAAATTTTAGCAATCAGTTATGTTATTATTTAGGGTTAACATGTGTAAGAGCTCATTCTTTAGCGTTGTCGGCCATCATAAGGGAGGAGGACCAAAGCTTTTCATTTCAAATTGGTCAAGAGTCCAATTACCACGTGTATTTGTAACTATATTAAAACCCCGAGAAGTATGCAAATAAATAACCCTATCAAATATCCCTTGAAGCAATTGAATTTTGTGGAGAATTCTACAAATTCTCCAATCTTTGGCACTGTTAGAAGTGGGGTCTGAAAGTAGCTTAATCTAAAACTTAAGAGTCAGCTATCAAATGGAACTTAGAATTAGCAACCAATTGGATGTTCTTCCTCCCAATTTGCCAAGCAGTGTTAAGACCTTCCACAATAGCTTGCCCTTCAGTGGAATTGTTGGTGGTAATATCAATTTTGATAGAAAAAAAGAAAGTTAGAGTTATCCAAATCCCTACTAATGCCTTCAATGCTAGCATAACCAGGGTTTCCTCTCGATGTTCCATCCATATGAATTTTGTTGAACCTTGGTGTTGGGTTAAAGGAACAACTCTTGCCATTAAAATCTACTTGGGAGGGAGGGGGAAAAGGAACAATGTGAAGACACTGAAGAATGAGTGTTCCATGTTTGGAAGGTGTTGCAAAGTGTTTCATCAAGTGCATGATTGATTCTCTGATATTATTAAGAGTGGAATGGCAATTTCATTTGATCATGTGTTGCCACCATGAAAAACTATAAATATTTAATTACATTTGGCACAAAATATAGTTATTCTCACATGCATTGAGTTGCTTCTTATATGCATTTAAAGCAGTTCCTCGAATGTTGCTTGTGGTTTGTATTCTTGGTATTGTCTTTAAAAATGGTATATAATTAAAGACTCGTATATGGATGAGTTTAGGTCTCTATAGAGAGCATGTAACATGTGTAGTGATGAGTTAGGTTTTGAGAGAGTGAAAATGGATACGAGCTCTTAGAATTAATTAGATGTGGGTTTTTGACCTGTATTTTTAATGCTAAATGTAGACATTACTAGTGATGACAACTCCACAATCAACAACAAAAAAATCTTTCACGTCTTCGTAATGCTAAACATAGACATTGTAGACACTCTGTTTTGGCCACATCCGTGTCTAAATCAAATATCAGAGCAATTCTTAGCAAACGATGTAAATTAAGCTTAGAAATTACCTAAACATTTCAAATTTGTCCGTACAATGGACATAAGTGCCAAGAATTGTGTCGAGACATCCCTATTTGGGGTATTATCTTGTATACAACAATAACCTCTCATGGATTCATCTCTAGTCAGGGTGCGACTAAGCAAAGTGACACTTTCAATCTATTAAGTGGGGCATATAACCAACTTTTAGAAAGGGCTAAAAGATTAATTAGATTCACTTAATTGATTAAAAGTCAATTAAATGCATAAGTGAAAAAATCATTTTCAATTAGTGAATATCTAAACTTGAAAATTAAAAAAATGTAAAATATTAAGTCATGACATCATCATAATGTCACTTTGAAAGTTGGCGAGCACTCAAAAAGTCAATTAAAACAAATATCTGAAATGACAAGCCATGCCTATTGATTGCTCCATTCTTCTGAATATTAATGGAAACATTTAAAGCCTTTTACCTTCAAAATTGGGCCAATTGTGAGCTACACATCTAGATCTTAGATTAGTCAGTCACGATTGATCCTCCCCATTTCAGGGAAGCTATAAATATAATTGCCATGACCATTCTAAAACAAGTTTTTTTGTGCAACGTTATAATGTTGAATTACTCTTAGAGAAGCTTCAAACAAGACCAACTGTCAAGCCCATAAACCAAGTGGACAAAGGGAAATGATGCAAGAGTGCCATTGAGAAAGAACCATTACCGTTTACAAGGAAGGTAAGTGTTTTTGTTATTTGTTATTTAGTTTTTGTTTGTTTTACTTTGTTATTTAGCTCCCCTTCGATCCTAGGTTAGGAAATATAGCTTTGTTTGATTTGTTTTGTTTATTTGGACTATCAAAGAGAAGCTAACTTTATTTTTCATTGGATTCCTTGGATACATAATGACATGCCCAGTGGGACATGGCACAACTCATAAATCATCATAAGAGTACTTTGGCACTCTTAAAAATTAAAAAAAAACCATTTTAACCTTAGTTCAGTTTTTTTCCTTCAAAAATCATGTGTTTTTTGTTGACTACTAATCGACGAATTTGCCCTTGATAATCAGTGACTTCGCTACTTTTTATGTATTATGTTTTTCTATGGTTTCCAAGGAAAACAATGACTTTGCCACTGCGTGTTGGTGATTTCGCCTCAAAATAACGACTTCACCCTAAGACCATACATTTCTAAAAGAGCAACTTTGCCTTAAAACGACAACTTTGCTCAAAGAAAATGACTTCGTCCCCTGAAAATGATGA